>JAULKK010299383.1:0-12687 GCA_032355705.1 Rubia peregrina
TCATTCACCCAACAAGAAGTTCTAATTCCATGTTCTTGGATTTTCATGTCAAAGAGCTAAGAAATTGTGCACATCTCCAACCTTTTAACACTTAATCATACAAACATTTGATATTCTCAAACAACCCATAGCATAAATGAAGTAAACAAAAACATTAATGGAATAATAAATACTTCACAACAAATGCTCATGAAAGAGTGAAATAGAGTCTAACTACATGGGTTTGGAAGCTTCAATAAATTGCTCCCAAGTGATAAGTTTATCTAACAAAAATCATACTAACATTCTTGGACGAATTCATACATAAACAAAGAGAGAAAGGATGAAAATGAATAAAGAACTAGGGTTTTTGGGAGATGATTTTCGGCCAAGAGAAAATTTAAGAATGAAGATAAGATAAGGGATATTTATAGTAAAAGTTGTGGTGAGAAGAAAAGTAAAAAAATAAGCCCGTCGCACGGGGTGCGCACGAGGACCCGTCGAGTGAGAGCGCGAGATCAGGCGTTGCCCAGTGCGCAGTCGTGCAATCAAACACGCAGGCCGCTCGTTTCCAATCCTAAAGCTTAATCTCTTCGGGGGTTTGTGCGCCCGGCCGCACGGTTGATCACCCGAGATGCGCGCCCAATCTTCTTCACCCAGCCGGTCGGCCAGCCTTTCTTTGTATCGGTCTGCTAGCATTCCTTCTTTAAATCCAGACTTTTCTTCTACCAAATTTTATTGGCCTTCACTTCTAAACCCTTATTCTCCTTGTGAATCTTCATTCATAAATCTTCCATCATGAACATGATCATAAAAGATCTTCCAAAAACACCTTAAACTGGAGACTTAGGATATAACTCCTAAATCATCATCCTAACTTTCTTACCAACAAAGCATCAATTATTATTACATAAAACCTTAGTCTATTACAAATATGAGTTTCAAATGTGCTAAAAAGAGATGATCACATCACTCATGAGGATACAATTCCATTAGAATCAAAGTATGTTAAGAAATGAAGGATCTAGTTATGAAAAACTTAAAACAGTCATCCAACCCCAAACCTACCTAAATTTAGCAATCTTCCAACAAAATGATGACAAAAGAGATGCTAAATACTTAGGAAAATACATGCATTTTGGCATCTCATCAGGCTTCTATATGAGTCTCGATTTGGGGATGAACCTCTTCCACACTCTCGAATAAACTAGAATTTAGAGATATAAAGCATGTATAGTTAATAAGATCATCTCTAACGCTACATTCATGGAAACATCAAAAGTCTCTTACACAATATCATCAAGAACATCAATCGCAAATAGAGGAGATTCATCAACAAGACAATTTATGCTCTCATACATGTTAAAATCCTCGATGTTCTTACCCCACTCTAAGCATTTCTTTCCAATATGTACATCAATTTTAGGCTTAGATATTTTCAAGAAAGGTATCCCTAACAATATATGGGTGTTTTCATTTTCATTTTCCATATCTAGAACATAGAAATCAGTCAGGATTGATAGTTCATTCACATTGATCATTACAACCTCAATGATACCTCTCGGGTATACAGTGGAACGATTAGCCAATTGGACTACCACCTTGGTGGCATACATTTTCCCCAAATTTAATTATTTATAAAAATAGTAAGAGATAACATTAATAGAGGCTCCTAAATCTACCATAGCATCCTTAATCAAAGTCTCTTGAATCGTTCAAGGAATATTGAACATGTCAGGATACTTGTACTTGGGGGAGATTTTTTTGAGGGAGAGGACCACTAGTTTGATTTACCAATTTATGCCTAAATTCATGTCTAGAAGCACGTAGTTCTTTTTAAAAATCACGTTTAGGCACAAGAAAAATACTGTAAAAATAAAAGGAACATCCTCACAGTGTCCAAGGATCTCGAGAGATTCCTTGTTGTGCCCACTCCTCGCCTGCTCCTTAGCCCATCTAAAGAATGGGGGTGGAGCTTCCTCATTCATTATCTTCCTTATTCCCACAGTTAGTTCACCTTCCCTATCAATTCACTTACGTACCCCCCAACTCTCTCAACAACTGAAGAAAGGTTAATTCCTAAATATTTAATGCAACCAAATACTTGGGATTGGAGAGACTAACTAATTCTACCAAAATTAGCCAAAGCTCCAAGTATTTCCTCACATGTGAATTGGGAAAATACTTGGATGCCATTCTCGCTCCCATTGGCCTCTTGAAACAACAATTTCTATTTCTCTCCCATAGTCGCTCAACCAAGAATAGGAATTTGTAGGATGATCATAATAACATACCCTACAAAATCTTTCTCGTTGAGCACTTCCTTCCACACGTTTTATTTAATTTTCCCAATAAAGCATAAATAAGAAAAAATATACAAAATTCATAATTGTAGTGCAAGAATTCTCTGTTCACACCAAAAATTCAAGCAATACTTATTCATGAAAAAAAACAAGCAAAACAAGAGAGACACTAACTATTCTACCAACTAGAAATGAAAGTTAACAATTAAATCTTTAAATAGCATGTCGGTAATGATGCCAAATAAAATTCCGCACTCCACATGGTCGCTACAAAATCGACCTCTTCACGGAAGAGATAAAATGATAATTTTTTAAAGTTGGTCCCGTATTCATTACTAAACTACCAAAGGGTAGATAATGGAAAGTCCAAGGTCATTCATAGAGATGCTAGGAATTTAATAGTTAACTACGCAAAGCCCACAATCGGATCATCAATCCGATGCGTGTTGGGAATAATAAATGTTGCAAACCAGGTTTGGGGGGTTTTATCTAATAACTATTAATCATTCAAGATCAAGGTAATAAACTAGATTAAGCTAACATTGGGGATATTTGCATTACATGATTGGTAAGATACTTTGAACCTAAATTCTATCTAATAAAAATGTATATACCTATCATAATGATTATGTCACATAGTGTGACCGATAGTCAACACTTCCCTTTGTCTGTCACACAAAGGTACTGAAGTCATCTTATATCGACACCGCCTCCATTTTTACGGAAGTGCATCAAACGGCCCGGCCCTTTTACATTCATCTTCCCCGTAAATAATTATATCCCAGGCACTCCACTATGAATGCTTCTCCATGCTTCTCCCTAGGCCTACAAAGGAAAAAAGATTGGCATCTCTTGATGATTCTAAGGTTGCAACGATAAAGGTCGAATTACGCCAATTGTAGTTGATAAAGATAAATATAAATACAAATATAAATCGCCAAGTTAAATAACTACTTCCTAAGAATTGAACCCAATCGATCCATTAGATTCAATGCCCATGGGAAAAACTAGGAGAATTAAACCAAGAGAGAAGGGTTAGTCTCTTTCTCTCTACCTACTCTTAGGAAAAACTAGAAGAGTGAAAATCTAACTATCCAAACTTAAAGCCTAGTATATATAGGTCCCCTTATGTAATAGATAGGAATTTGAATTTAAAGAGGCCAAAACGGGAAAGAAAACATTAGTTGGCCACCAGCACGGGTCGTGCAATCGCACACGGCCCATGCAGTAGTGCACGGGTCACCGGTTGGCTCTGTGTTCCCGGTCTTCTAAGCACACAGGCAGTGCACTTCCTTATAGTCCACCTGCTGGGACATTTTCATTAGCGCTTGAACTGCATGGCTCGTGCATTTTATCATGGGCCGGTGGCTGGGCATTTATTTTCACTTTCTAATCAGCACGACCCTTACAATACCTTTAGGGCCGCCAGCTGGGAGTCAATTTTTTGACAACTAATGGTACGGTCGTGAAAAATGTCAAGGGATAGTTACGGTCTTAGGATCTTCATCTTTAAGGGGTGTTGGCCGTGGAATATAAAATGACGTGTGCTGCATACTTAGTTGCATGTGGGGTTTGCACTGCACGGGGCATACAGTTACCTGCCGCCTGTGTCTTTACTTAGCACCATCAAATTAGTTGGCATGACTCGTGCAATACATCACAGTCTTGCAAGTCTTTATCTTGTTCAATATTTGACTCATTTCTCTTCTTGGTACGATTTCATTTACTACCACATTTTCACTCATGGATTTCTGTATCTACCATTCTTGCGAACGACCTTTTACTATCCACTACCATTCTTTCGAATAGCCTTCTACAATTTACTCCTAAGTTCTTACGATCAATCTATAAATAAGCTAACGAAACAGAATTTAGACGATCGTGAGGACATAACATCCATTACGGCTAAATAATAACTCTACAAAACTAAGGATTTAGATAAGAAAACCAATAATCACTAGCTAAACCCCTCGTAATTTAAACCCAACTAAACGTAGTAATAAACCATCTAAAACATACTAACAATTGTGCTAAATTCATTGATTCACACATGCTTTTAGGTGTAGATCATCCTTCAAGCGGGGGCGCATTAGCATCGAGAGTGAGAATATGGTGAATGAAGAGCAGATACAAAATGTCGATCGACGCACATTCCCAATTACGGAGGCAGTGAGTTGGTTCTTGAGGGGAGATGAACCTTTGTGTAATAGACATTGGTATTCTCGGCCTTTATCCACACTATGCGACATAAGCATGAGATATATTTATGTCTTACATATAATAGAATCTACAATCAAAGTCATTAATCGGTCATGTTACGAAAATACCCCCAAGACTAGTAAATTATATTTTTAATATCTTTGCTTGCATGCTCAGTAGTTTGTTAAACACAAGCCCCCATATTATATGTTCTTAAGCATTAGCCATTCCCGACACATAATCAGAGTGACACCAGATTGTGGGCTGTGTAAAGTTAACCTTCGAATTCTAGTATTTACGTGAACGACCCTGGACTTGCCACTACCTACTCTATTGTTGTTAGTAGTGAGTGCGAAAGCAAAAAAAATACAAATTATTCTCTTTGATCACTTAGCACTCTGCGAGTAAACTCTGCCGCAAGGTTACGACCCTGCGGGGAGCGGGTTAACCTTTATTTGTATACATAGTGTGTTTCCTCTGGAAATACTTTCATTTATGTATATAAAAACATTATCACTTTATGCCTTGAGTTTCTGGAGATCATAGTCAGTGATGATATCGAGATCTATCTACAATACATCTATATAGGAACCCTAGGTTCACAAGTTGTATTTCTTATGGTTTGTTACATGCCACGTGTTGGGATATGTTTCTTGTTCATCATGTTCAAGGAATAGTTGTTGGATTTATATGCATCTATGAATTTGTATGGACCTTCCCACGTTAGACATAGCTTCCAGCTCGAATCTGCCAAGCTGGCTTTGTTTTTCCTTAGAACTAGGTCTTCTACTTTGAACTTAATTGTGTGAACTCTATCATTGTGTGACTTTGCAACCTTCTGTTTGTACCTGGCTTCCCCGATGGTTGAAATTTCTTATCGCTTCTCAAGGATATCCATATTCGCTCCCGTGTCTTCTTGATTTCTGTTTTTGTTGTAGGATTATTAGGCTGAGGATCCATACATCCATAGGATAACTGCTTCATGGACATATGCTAAGCTGAAAGGTGTTTCAGAGGTTGTTGTTCTTAGATTTGTTTTGTATATCTAGAGTGTGGTTTCTAATTCTTCTACCCATTCTATTTTCTTTCCTTCTAGTTGTTTTGGAATTCTTTGAACTATGATCGTGTTTTTGAGCTCAACTTGTTTGTTGAATTTTGAGTATGCTACTGAGGTGAACTTTTGAATTATATTCAAGTTCTAGAGCCATTCACTAGATGATCCACTTGCAAATTGTGTCTCGTTAGCCGAGATGATGGTCTTTGGCTTGCTGAAGCAGCATACTATGTTCTACCAGGTGAATGCGATTTTTGTTTTTGGTGAGAACCTGTTTAGAGGCTTTATTCTATCCATTTGGTAAAGTAATCAAATGTGATGATAAGGAATTTTGCTCCACCTGAGCCAATTGGGAATGGGCCCGTAATATTTATTTCTCATTTAGTGAAGGGCTAAGCAATGTAGACTTCCATCATCTTGGATTGGGGTTTTCATTAGACTGTTGCATTTCTTTGGCCGTTGTTTTACTTTTGAACAGTGGTGTGCACATCTCTGAATATCATTGACCAATAGTATTCTGATTGTAAGATATTCTTGGCTAAAGTTCGTTCTCCTTGGTTTGATCTGCACTATCCTTCGAGCATGTCTTTGAAAATGAGTGTCAACTAACGTGGTCCAGTGCACCTAAGCAAGGGTGAAAGATACACTTTGTATAGAATGTTTTTGAATAATTTTATAATGGTGCCTCGAGCTCAAATTTTTTTTGCTTCAGCTCTATCCATTTTGTGTTCGGTAATGTAAGATGGGTACCATCCAGCCTTGATCATCTTCTTATACTTGTGCTACTATTGTGGATGTGTGCTTTGAGTTGGTATTAGTTACACCAGGACGTCTTTATGTTCTCAAAGAGATGTGTATCCTAAGGTTGCTAGCTTGCTTAATGCATTTTCCTTTAAACCGGTGGATGAGCTACCTCCTCTGTTTAGCTAATTGATCAATTATCGTTCATTGACAATATAGTCTCCAAGCACCTATTGGTCAAGTACATGAGAGTCTTTATAGACATGGATGCCTTGAATGTTCATTCTTTACTAAGTCGAGTTCATCGATGAGTACTTCATATTTGACATTGCTGTTTGAGAGCGGTAATTGGAAGTGAGGTTCGTACTTGCATCCATCTACGTCTAGGCTGATTAGCAGGACTTTGGCTCCACAACCTTCTTTTGATGATGCCCTTTTAACGAAGAGTTTCCAGGAACTCTTAACAACCTTCTCTTTTACTTTGGAATTTGTTTCTTTACCATTAGTTTCCAAATCTGGGTGTAGTTCTTCCCTCATATATGCCAGCAAGTTTTTCAATATTTGGCATTTAAACGCAATTTTGGAGCATGTAAGAATTTTTGTTGTTTTAGTTTAGTAGTAGCCCATTTCAATAGGCAACCAAATGCTCCTGGTTTTTGAGGATTTTTATGATGGGATGGTCTGTATGCACTACAGTCTTATAGGCTTAAAAATACTATCTGAGTCTCTTGGCTGAGTGGATGAGTGTGAGGATGAGTTTCTCTATTGCTAAGTAGTTAATCTCTACACCTTTGAGATATCGGCTAACATAGTAACGGGGCACTGGCGTCCAGGTTACTGTTGCACTAGGACAGAGCTGACAACATGCAGTGAAATTTCTAGACACGGATAGAGGGTTTCACCTAGCTTAGGAGTTGATAGTAATGAAAAGTGATGTAGCTCATAATTGAGTTCATCGCATGCTTTATAGGATTCCTTTATCCAGGAGAACACTGATGCTTTCTGTGTGACGTCAAAAAATGGTACTCCCTCTGTCCCAGCTTAAATAGCACAGCAATCATTATTCCGCAGTTCAAGAAACATGTTCGGCCGTTAATATCTTTACCTACGTATAATAACGGCAAATAAAAATTTACTTTTCAGAAACTACGTGTTGCGACGAATTGAACAATATCACATATGTATATATTATTGTTTATATATCTATTCAAATATGTGGTCAAGGGTTGCTTTTGGAACAGTGTCCCAAAAGCAACCCTGCAATATAAGCAGGGACAGAGGGAGTATGTGTTTTTCTGCTATTTTGGAGACAAAATGACTTAGTGCAACTGAGGAGTGTCTGAGTATTTGAACTTAATTGACCGATGGGGGTGGTAGTGACTGTATTGCTTGTATTTTCTAGTTTTTCCCCAACGCCTTTCGATAACACTTTGAATCTGAAGAATTCTTCTCCTCCTACTCTAATGGAGAAATTTTTGGGATTTAGCTCCATTCCAATTGATTGGAGAGTGATCAATGTTCCCTCCGGGTCTTTTGGGAATTCATTGAGGGTTTTGTTTTTAATGACCATGTCGTCTATATAGATTTCTATGTTCCAACAACTTGGTGTGAAATGCTTTGTCAATTGTTCCTTTGTAGGTGGCGTCTGCGTTCTTTAGTCCGAGGGGCATTTTATCATTGCAGAATGCTGCAAAGCTGGTAATGAATGTTGTTTTCTCTAATTCTTCTATGTTCATTGGGATTCTTTGGTACCCTTTCTAAGTGTCAATGAAGGCCATGGCTTCGTATCCAGAGGTAACTTCAACTAGTTGCTCAATCTTAGGCAAGAAGTAAGAGTCCTTCAGACAATATCTGTTGAGATTTGTGTAATCAATACACATGCGCCATCCTACATATATTTTCCTTACTATAAATGGATCAGCTAACTAGGTTAGGTATACAACTTCTCTACGTATGCCCGCTCATACGAGTGTGTTAACTTCAGTTTCTATGGTCTTCTGTCTGTAGTCTATGAATATTGTTTGCCTTTTCTAGAGTGACTTGATTGATGTATCTAAATTGAGATGGTGTATGAAAATGTAGGGTTTAGTGCCTCCTGATGAGTCAGGAAATGCGTGTTTTCTTAGAGAATTCAACATATTTGAATTATGTTTTCATTGGTGAATAGTTAGGTTTAGATAGATTTTGCAAAGTGGGGAGTTAAAACCAACTTATTTAGATGACCAATTTTTGTTTTCATAAGAAAATCCTTGGTTTTATAACCTATTTTGAGTCTAATGGATTTGTGGTCTCATGAGTGATGTTCTCACTCAAATTTGTAATATTTTAGGGTATTACGTAAAGTTAATGGATGTTTTGTTGTTAAGAAGGCTTGATGTGTACCTTTATCCATGCATTAACCAATGTATTTGACACATTTGTTAATATGTTTTGTTTTGTTGATTTCTAGCTTTAGTTAGGTTTACACGACAAAGGGTTTGGATAACCATTATTGGTTTTCTTATCTAAATCCTGAGTTTTGCAGACTTAATTGAACCTAATGGACACTTTATATTCACGAGCACCTAGATTTTACTTTGCAAGCTTACTAGTAGGTTGCTTGTGAGTATTTTGACATCATTTTGTTGAAGGCTATGTGCAATGGTGGTCGAAGATATTTGAAGGTTATTTGCAAGAATAGTAGAAGA
The DNA here is from genome assembly GCA_032355705.1 of Rubia peregrina. Classification (NCBI taxonomy): domain Eukaryota; kingdom Viridiplantae; phylum Streptophyta; class Magnoliopsida; order Gentianales; family Rubiaceae; genus Rubia; species Rubia peregrina. The sequence goes on from JAULKK010299383.1 coordinate 8,964, forward strand.
TATTGAAGGCTGTTTGTGAGGATGGTAGCATGTAGTGGGATATGGTCCAAAATGCATGATAGTAGATAGAATTGATCCTAAAAAGGTAGATACAGCGTTCAAATAGGTTAAAAAAAGAAGGCAACGTCAATCGGACAAACTAACTGGCTAGCACGAGGTAGCAGCTAGCATGAGACTAACACCTGTAACATGGCCGAAGCCACAGGTGGCTTGCACAACCCATGCTAGCCAAAATTGGATGTGTCACACCCACTTGGCATGAACCATGTCACCCTGGTCGCCCGAGTCATCCAATTTTCTCTAACAGTAAATTATGGATGCAAACCATGTCGTGTCACACAGTTCGTGTCGTTTCAAGTCCCTAATGCAAAGACCAGCTGGCAAGGTGTGTAAAATGACACAACCTGCACCATTCAACTGAGCAAAACAAATTTCAAGCCGATGGGCCCTGCCAAATGACACAAGGCACACAATCAGAAGTTCAAAATGAGGTACTAGCATGTGGCCCATACCAGAACGGGCATGCCAGGCTAGCATGGGCCAACACGACCCATGCTAGACCGGGTGGGCTGAACCAACACGAGGCTGCATGTGTCGTGCCATGGAATGCAGCCTGCACCGGCATAAGGATTCCAGCTAGCATGACCTGTGCCATTTTATGTTGGTCGTGTCCATTGCGGCTGCTAGGGATTTTAGACCTATTTTGGGCCTTTTTCGAGGCCCAATTCCCTACTAATATATATATGAGCTTATGCCCACTAGGGTTGAAGGGAATGCTTACTTTTTAGGCTTCAAGAGTGGGGTAGAGAGAGAAAGAAGCTCTTCCTTCTCTCTAAAATCTTTTCTCTTCTTCTCTTTATTGTTCTTTTGCCCAAAGGCATTGAACCCAATGAAATATTTGGGTTAAATGCTTAGGGAGTAGTTAATTCACTTGAGGTTTGTATTTGTATTCATGAATTAATGTTTATTTTGTGAGTTTCCTTATTTCTACTTATTTCTATGTGTTTGTGATTATTATGTTGGCTTGTTCTTCATGTACTTATTAATTGCATTATTGTCACATTAAGAGTAGCACACGCCATAGTCTACTTTCATGAGGTTGGTACAATTATAAACATATCCCGGGGAGGGAAGTCTAGATGTTCTTGGGGTAACCATAGTCCGGAACGGTATGGGTGTGTGCATGTGGGTTACCGAGTCAACGTTGCGATTGAACATACATTAGTCTTAGCCGGTGAATTGACCCGAAGGGTTATATATAGAGATAGATATAGTAGCAAACTGGGGTTAATGATTTGCAACCCTAGAGCCATCGATAAGGTGCTTTACCCTTTTTCCTTTTTAGGGCTAGGGAGACGCATTCGTGGTGTTGTGCCCAAGATGTAATATCATGAGGGAGATTCAGATATGTACATCAGGCATGGTTATTCTTTCACTCCCCTAACTACGGAGATGGTGTTGATAGAAGGTTACAAGTTTACCCTAAAAGATAGGTATGGGAAAGTGTTAACCATCGACCACACCACGTGTCAGAAACACTAGAATAGGTTTGTATAGTTATGTGTTGGAATCGAGGATAAAAAAACATTGATCATGTTATGCAATTACTTCCCAAGTGCTAGTTTCCATAGTTTATTCTCTTGTGCATTACATGCTAGTAGTTGTTAGTAACACTCCCCTAAGCCTATTTTAGAAATAATAACTATTCTTGACACGTGATAAGATTGACGACCCAATCACGGTTGTGTTTAGCTGACTCTTAGATTTCTAACATCTTTGTGAACGATCCTGATCTTGCCACTATGTACTACCTAATACTATAATAACTATGTACCCCATAGTTATTATAGTATTAGGTACGGGAGCAACAATATTTTTATCTTCGATCCTTAATAGTCCTCCTTTCGATTTTAATGACACAGAGAGGGGTGGGTCAAATCTTGGTGCCACTACCGGGAATGTTAGTTTAAACGTCTAGTTGTTAACTTGCAAAGCGTGTTAGTTGAGTGGTTAGTGTTTTCTTTGTTTTTGCTGTTGAGCTTCTGTGATAGTTATCCATGTATTTCTAATCCTTTTTCCAGTATTTCTTTTAGTTGGATATTGTTTATCTCCTGGTTTATGTTACATACCCATGCCATGAACTTTGGGACTTTACACTATCTAACATACGAAAGTAGTCGGAGAAAATAGAGGAGGAGAACTAGAGTGAGGGTTCCATAAGAACCATCTTTTGTAGTTGAAGAACCAATGGAGATGGCAGAAGACAATCGCACACTTAGGGAGTTTATTACTCTTGTCTTAGAGAATAAAGCCCTGTGTATTCTCTTCCCATACTTGCCAACCAATGTGACATGTGAACTCAAGAGTGGTATGGTCGGTGAAATCCGAACAAGCACTTGTCGGAGTTTCATCTAGTTTCTACCAACATGAAGTTGTTGAGACTCTCTGAGAAGGACTACAATCTGAGGTTGATTCCCTTCTCAATGTGGGATGTGGCCAATGATTGGTTGTACTACCTTCTACCCGGTTGCATTACCTCTTGGATGGACATGAAGCATTGATTTATAGAGAACTATTTTCCACCTTCCAAGTCAGCGGGATTGAAGAGGAAGCTCTCCAATATATCCCATTTTGCAAATGAATCCCTCAACGAGTAGTGGAAAAGATTCAAGAGGCTATTGACAAGTTTTCCATATCAACCGTGCAAGGAGGGCGCTTTGGTGTACTACTTCTTCGAGGGGTTGCGTGATGATGATATGATAATGGTGAATGCCGCGTGCAATGGTTTGATCACCAACAAAAGTCCAAAGATATAATGGTGTCATTCAAAGAAATGACCAATGGAACGAGACAATTTGGCGCTAGATCAAAGATGAAAATAGTGGATGAGATGGCTCAATCTCCCAATCTAGAGGAACAAGTCCAAGTTCTTGCCTCTATGGTGAAGGAATTCATGAAATGAAGAGATCACAAAGTCATGGTTTGTGGAATTTGTAGTCTTGACCATCACACCAATGCTTGTCATCAAATGATGGAAGACTTGGAAGAAGTGATGGCATTAGACTTAAATGGTGGCTATAGGCAACACGGTAGGGGATAAAAACAACAAGGGTTCTGGGTGAATCAAGGAGGTGAAGAGAAAGACCCTTACGTGAATACCTTCAACCCTTGGTACCGTGATCACCCCAACTTTTGTTGGCATGAGGAGAATCAAGTTCAAGGGTATAATCTAGCCATAAAAGTGCTACCTCAACCCTATCCAAGGGGTGAAGGGCCCTCCAACAACAATGCCACACTCTAAAAGTTAGACCGGGAAGAAATCTTGGAGGCTATCTCTCAATTGGCTAATAAACAATATGTTTTTGCGGAGCTCACAAGGTGTGAAATTGAAGATCTTGGGACTAGGAATTTTTCAAACATAAAAAACCTTGAAATCTAAGTCGGGCAACTTGCCACCTTGGTGAGCCAACTTGAGGCCAAAGAGTCCAGCAAGCTTCCTTCCCAACCGGAAATCAATCTAAGGAGTGTGAGTTCTTTGAAGCTAATGAGCGGGATAGAGGTGCATGAGCCCAAGAAGTAAATATTTCAAGAGGACAACTTGGTTGTGGAAAACAAGACCAAAGAGCTTCCCACACCCGAGGTTAGGGTAAATCCTCCATAGTGTACTAAAGTTGAGCTTCCCTAGTTCACTGAGGGGAAGGCCGAAGTTGGCAACCATCAATGA
>JAULKK010299391.1:0-12687 GCA_032355705.1 Rubia peregrina
CACTAGCTACTTAATTGTAGTTAGCACGCATTAGGGCTTAAAAATAGTATCTTTGAGAGGACGGCGACGACCTCCCATGTGTTCCTTCACCAAATATGGTGAGTCAAGCCACGAGTGCCATGCTCATTTCCACAGGTTTTGCAACACGACAAGCTTCATTTCCTTGCTATATTCACTCGACCAGGAGCAAGTTTTGGTAGGGTGATCAAAGTGAGAAACCCTACAAAGTTTTATAAGATGAAAACTTTCTCCCCATGTATTCCTCAAAAAAATTAAAAACAAAGACAAAGACAACACTACTTACTCAACTAACATGTTATGCAAGTGAACTACTAGATCATTAAACTAACCTCCCGATAGAGACACCAAAATTTAACCTGCCCCTTCCCGAGAGTCGTTAAAAAGAGAGAGGGATATTTAGGGGTCAAAGATAAAAATTTATATGTTTCTCCTTGTGAATGACCTTCAAATATCTACTACCACCCTCACTGATGGCCTTCCACCAAAGAAAATGAAAAAGTACCCACGAGCAACCTACCAATGAGATCAAAGAGGAATATTTAGGTGTCTGTGAATACAAAGTGTCCATTAGTCTCAATTAAGCCTACAAAATGCGGGATTTTGACAAGAAAACAAAAAATTGTCGTCTAAACCATTTATCGTGCAAACCTGACTAAAACTAGCAATCAACCAAACAAATAAAAAAATGTGTTAAATGCATTGGCTAACACATGCATAATGGTGCACACAAGTTAGCAAAAAACAAACTCAATTGCAGGAAAGCCTCTAGTAGAAAGATGAGTTAAGAGAGATTGTAGTAGATGTTGATGCAGATAAATCACCATTGGCACCACATATTCGTGATTTCAATATGCCAAAGGACTTCAAGTTACCTTTGCATGTTAAAATCTATGATGGAACCACGGACCCAAAGGAATTCTTGCATTTCTATTGCAATTGCATGAGATTTCGCGATGCATACATACAATTGGTATACAAAGCTTTCCCTATCTTCTTATTGGGACATTGATCACATGATATGAAGACTTACCGAGTGGTATCATTAAGTCTTGGGTGAAGTTGTTGGGTTTTTAGGGGCGCTTCTATCTGAAGCAAAAGTTCACAAAAACAATAGCAGACCTGTACAACATAGCCCAACAAAGTGATGAAAGTATCACAGAATATCATAATAGGTTCGTCACATAAAGTTTGCAAGTATGGGACCAGCCATTCTAGTCTTCGTTGGGTGCATTTACAAGAGGCATACGATCAAGAGGTTTTTTAAGGAACTTACAAAAAACATGCCCAAACACCCAAGAGACTTACAGAAGATAATAGAACAATATGTGCAAACTGAAGAGGTAAAAAATTGCAAGATCTAGCGGGAGTGAGACGAGAAGAGGGTGATGGAGGATGCACAAAGAAGTTCTATGAAGAAAGGAAAGGGAAATACACCTTTCAAAGGAAGAGGAGAGGGAATGCAGGTGGCATCGTTCAAAGAGACACCACTGACAAAATCATAAAGATAAATATGGTAGAAAAACAGAGAATTATTCTGTGAGCCTGCACCATTGATAGCGCCTCAAGAAAAGAGATCCAGAGAATATTACTGTCCTTTTCACAAGGACCATGGCCCCAACATTGAGTATTGCAGATATTTGAGAAGGAAAATAGAGGATAATTTGAGGAGTGGTTACTTAGGACAGTACAAGAAAGAAGATGGAGGGAATCGATATAATGAAGCCAATAAGGCGGGAAACTCTATAGCTAAGAACCAAGCCCCACCCAACACACAGGACATGATCTAGAAGATAGCAGCAGTGGTGGATTACAAACAAGAAATCATAAGCGAGGCTCCAGAAAGAGTAATCCTATCAATATATAGATCAACAAAGTCCTTATCAAATAACGCGTGAAAAGCTAAAGCTAGGTATCTACCACCACAAGATCCCACTGAAAAAATATTTTGCTTCGACGAAGCGATTACACTAAGTGAAGATGATGCAGTTCCAAATGCTTCACCGCATAATGACCCAATGGTCATCATTGCTAAAATTGGAAGGTGTTTTTGGAGGATAGCAGCATGGTTGAAATTTTATATGTAAAGTGCTTCAATAAGTTAGGGTTCAAGCGAACTGACTTAAAGAAATCTACGTCCGCCCTCCTAGGATTTACGGGATGAGCAGAGACACCTTTGAGCAATATACAACTGCATGCTACGATAGGTAAAAATGATAAGATCTGTACTATCATGTTATTTTATGGTTATGGACCCACCAAGTCCATTTAATGCTATAATTGGAAGGCCTTGGATAAATACAACAAAGGCAACATTGTCCCCATACCACTTGGTAATGAAGTTCCCAATTCCAACAAGAATAGCAACGATAAGAGAAAACTAGCAAATAGCCAGGCAATGTATGGTTATTGCAATGAAAACCAGAAAGAATGCAGAGCTAACGAAAATGTTGAACACTATCTCAAATACCAACTTCCTCAAGCAATCACATCCACCGGTAGATTTGGGGGAAGAGACTGAAGTTTTCGCTCTAGATGACGAAGTCGATTCTAAGTGCGTTAAAATAGGGAAAAACTCTTCGGGACTTGGAGAAAGCAATAGTTATAGAAATCCTGCGAAATCACAACGATACATCTGCCTGAAGTGTACAGAACATGAGAGGAGTTAACCCAGAAATTACTGCCCATTCCTTGAATATGAGCGATTCGATCAAACCAGTCAAGCAGAAGCATCGAAACTTCACTAGTAATGGGCAAAAGGCAATTGAAGAGTAAGTAATATCATTGCTTCAGACTAGTATTTTAACCTACCCAAAATGGGTAGCAAACTCAGTAATGGTAAAATAAAAGCAGACGCGGGGTGGATAATGTGTATTGACTTCACTGATCTAAAGAAGGCATGCCCAAAGGATTGTTATCTTTTGCCTAAGATCGATCAGCTGGTCGAAGAAATTTAAGGATACGAAGTTCTAGCCTTTTTAGTTGCATATAAGAGATACCACCAAATAATGATGAACCCAAAAGATACAGAAAAAACAACGTTCATAACTAGTTTTGGAATATTTTGTTATGTGAAAATGCCATTTGGCCTAAAAAATACAGGAGCAACATATCAAAGAGTGATCGACAAGGCATATCGCAATCAACAGGACAAAATATGAGACTTCACAGAAGACTTGACGGAAACATTAGACACACTAAGTGGAATTAGCATGGAGCTTAATCCCAAGAAGTGCATAATTGGAGTAGGCGAAGGGAAATTCTTAAGGTACAAAGTTTCCTCCAGGGGGATCAAGGCCAATCCAGAGAAGATACAAGCTATAGTTGAACTTCCTCAACAACTAATAGTTAAGGAAGTACATGTGTTAATGGGATCGTTGGAAACACTTAGCAGATTTGTTTCAAAAGTAGCTGAGAAACATTTCCCACTCTTTGAAGTCATTTAGAAGGTAAAAAAGTTTATCTGGAATGAGAAAAGTCAAAAGGCATATGAGTCCTTAAATGATCAGCTTCAGGTGTTGCCAGCATTGAAATCAACAATCTCTGGAGAAGCCTATATATGTATTTGGCAGTTTTAAAAAACGTGGTAAGCTTAGTTTTGGTGCATCGAAAAGGGCAAAGATAGCTACTAGTATACTACATTATCAAAATACTATAAAGTGTAGAGGGGGCGTACATACCTGTTGAAAAGCTAATTCTAGCTTTAGTATACTCAACAAGAAGGTTGCGAGCCTATTTCCATAGTCATGGAATCGTTGTGTATACTGATTATCCAATCAGGAATATCCTAAACAAACCTGAAGCATTTGGTCAAATGACTAAATGGGATTTTGAGTTGGGGCAATATGATATACAATTCCAACCACGAACTAAAATCAAGGCACGAGCAATAGAAAATTTCATTGCAGAGATGACAAGTGATGATGCAGAATACGCAAATGTGCAGGAAATTATTGGAATCAACAAAGGGAATACAAATGGGAGGACGTGGCATGGAAATTGTTTGTAGATGGAGCAACTAGCAAAGAAGGTTGCGGAGAAGGACTGCTATTAGTCAACCTAGGAGGAGGGAATCACAAATATTCGCTTCGTTTTGACTTTACACTCACTAACAATGAGACGGAGTACGAAGCATTAATATGTGGCTTAGACCCTACAGTCAAGATGAAGGTCAAAAGCATTCAGGCCTTTAGCGATTCGCAGATAGTAGTCCAGCAAGTGAGAGGAGACTACAAAGTCTGGGAAGAGAAGCTGATGAAGTATTTAAGGAGTGGTCTGATAGCTCTTTGCTCAGGTCGAATACTTTGATATCCAACATGTGTTAAGAAGTGAAAACGCAAAAGTAGATACCCTAAGCAAGCTAGAAATAGTTGGATTCGATTCGTTGGTCGAACATAAGGATATGAAAGTGGAGGTCATTTCCGTTAGAAGTACAACAATGACAACTGTGGCAGTAGTTTAGAAGGAAGAAATAAACTGGATGACACCGCTGATAGATTACTTCACAAAGGGAAAGTTTCCAGCGGACAAGACGCAAGCCAGAAAGTTAGAACTATAGTCTCACAACAGCGTTTATGAAGGGGTAGTCTTGTACAGAAAATGTTTCCTATCTCCATGGATAAAGTGTGTAGGGCCGTTACAAGCAGAATAGATCTTGAAAGAAGTACACGAAGGGCTATGCGAAATGCATCAATGATCTCAAATAATTGCGAAGAAGATAATTCGGGTAGGATACCACTGGCCAACTATGTTCAACAATGCATACAACTTCGTGCTTAATTGTAAAAGTTTCCAGATTAATGCCCCAATATCGCATAAACCGTACCCTGGTTTAACAGGAGTATATGGAGCATGGTCGTTCGATAAATGGGGAATTGACTTGGCTGGACCTTTCCCAAAGGGTGCTGGCAGTGCAAAATTCTTAATTGTGGTGATTGAATACTTCACCAAATGGGTGGAAGCGAAGCCGCTGGGAAGAGTAACAGCAGGGGTAACAAGAAAGTTCATCTTGTAAAACATAGTTTATCGCTTCGGGGTGCCACAAACTATCATCATGGATAATGGAGCGCAATTCACTAGAGCAGTCTTTAGTGAATGGTGCTTGAAGTTGGGGATTACACAGAAGTTCACTTCTGTAGCTCACCCTCAAGCAAATGGATAGGTGGAAGTCACTAACATGACTATAGTTTAGGGTCTACAAAAAAGATTAGAAGGGAAGCAACTTGGTTGGGTGAACGAAGTACCCAATACCCTGTGGTCATACAGAACAACTGTTCGACAACCAAAGGGAGAGGTGCCATATAGTCTGGTCTATGGTCATGAGGTAGTAATACCGGTGGAAACTGGGAACTCAAGTTTTTGAGTACAAGTATACAAGGAGGATGATAATCCTGAAAGGATGAGATTGGACCTAGATGAACTTGAGGAGAAGAGACAACAAGCAACAATCACAAAGACGAAGTATAAGGAGAAGATGGCCAAGGCATACAACCAGAATGTCAAACAAACGCAATTCCAAGTTGGTGATCTTGTGTTGAAAAAGAACGAAACAAGTTTGGCGGGGGAAAAGGAGCCCAAAGTGGGAAGGCCTTTACAAGATAGTGAAAAAGCACCGATCGAAATGCTATGAGCTAGAGAGATTGCATGGCAGCAGCGTCCCCAACACTTGACATGTGATCAACTTAAGAAAATTCTATGTCTAGATCTAAGGTGGAAAATAGGAAGTATTCAGATTGTATAGGAGCAATGAAATGATCATTGGCGATGTTTACGTTCTTGTTTTTTTATAGGCGATATAATCACATTCGTACATAATAAATATAAAAAAAACGTCTTTAGGGGTAACATACTTTCCATGTTCTTTTCTTACAATTTCTAAATAATAGCCAACTAAGGCACATCGTAAACAGCCAGACCAATCGCGAAGCAATAACTTACAACCTTCCGACTTTGTAAGCTCTAGATCTTGTAACGTCGTAATCTTACTTTTGCAAGCTATAGATCTTGGATGAAGGCAAATATGCCTAACAAAACAGTGATGCAAGCAATAGATCATGTGTTTCTCAAATACAAGTTCCTGAGTTCCCAAGCTATAGATCTTACAAAAAAAAAGGCAGATATGCCAAAAAATGCAAGAAAAACAAGCAATAGATCTTACAAGTCGGCACACTGCAGATCCTTAATTTTACAAGCTATAGACCTTGCAAAATAGGGAAACATGCCAACAATATCAACAGTAAAAACTAACTATACAACCTCTCTTAGTGAAGATTCAAAAACAAAAGTACAAAAGTAACAGATATCTTAGATACATAAACAAATGAACAAGAGATAGTGCAAAAAAGCACAGCAATGTGTTGGCAGATAAGGAAATGACTAAAGTAATAAAAGTCAGTACAAGGTACTACTACAAAAATTCCAAAAAAAAAAAACTGATACATCAGATAGAAAAACAAAAGGAAATCTATCGACGCCTTGATGCGCGAGATGATCCATAGGATAAAGAACCACCATGGCGACGAGGTTACCCAGCTTCACGATGAGACTGCTCAGCCTCGTGATGAGATCGTTCAGCCTTGCGCTCATCTTCTAACATATTGTCATAACACCATTTCATATATAAATAGGCAGGATGCCGCATTACACCTCTTCGTTCCATATGATCAAGATGCTTGGCGTAGTACACCATGAAATCAGTTATAGGGCCTAATTTATCGCTATCAAGCTTCACGCTCATAGCATCAATAATATCATGATTACTCTTATTCATAGCTGTTGAATTCATCACTTCATCTTCCAATTGAAGAATGTGAGACCGAACAACTTTAGACAAATTAATCCTCTGCCCATCGATGCTCATTGTTAGGTCTCCACGACCAGTAGAACCACGAGGTGATGAGGGAAGGGCATGCAACTTTTCCTTGTAATCAACACAAGCTTGCTCAAGCTGATGCACACATGAGTCAAGATGATTACACTCAGCACAAAGCTCTTCATTCTCACTGCGAAACTGAGTGTTTATGGAAAATTGTTCATCAAATCTATTCTGCCACCCGGGTGAAGAAGAAAAAATGATCACACTCGCTCTACTTTTTCTTCAATGACTCAAATAGATCGTCAATGTGAGAACACTGCTTAACAATAATGATCATCTTTTGATAAGCTTCGCTAGCCTTGATTGAAGCAAAATTCTTAGCACCCTCTTGCTGACGAAGAATCCTTACCATGCTCAGCTGTTAGCATTGAATAAGGTTGTTTTGTTCAGCACAAAACTATTTCAGTTCGCAGACAGAATATTGAGTATCCTTTAAAGTCTTTGTCCATCCAACTTCAAGATCATGGATACCAAGCAACATATACTTCAGGCGAATACCTAAACATACCGCCCATTCATAAACACGGGGAGGAAGATGGAGCGAACACATATACACACCAACAGATTCAAGATCAACTAAGATACGAATTATATCCTTATCAATGATTCAATATTGTATCCCTCTGGTACAAACTTTCTACAGGGGCAGGTTGCAGAAGGATTTGGAGAGGATGAGGACGAAGGAAGTTTCCATCCAAGGCATAATGGAATGGATTCTAGATTGGAAAAACGATAAGTAAAATAAGCTCAAAATATTCTTGGACAAGGACTGACTAGCTTTTCCCAGCTCAATGGGACACAATGAAGGAGATGACATATACCTAAGACGATCATAAAAATGAATGTTAGATTCCAAATAGTCGAGATGTATCAAAAACTTATTATCAACCAAAATATCAAAGCCCTGCATGTGAATAAATACGATGAGAACTTGCAAAATTATAAGCACGATCCAAATTTAATACCCATAGTAATACAAATAATATAAACATACATAAAACCATTCTTATCAATTGCAAATAAAAATACTAAGATCCACTAACATTAGAAGGGGAAATAGACGAAGTCTGAACAAGGGTAGTAGAATCCTCCTTGTTTGCATCCTGAGAGGAGACCTCAGTCTTGTGTTGGCTTTGGCATTCGCTGGCTTCGGCATTCGCATGGGTATCCTCAAAATAATTAACCTCACACTTCTTTAATTTAGCTATAGAAGGAAGATAGGACAGACTAGCGAGGTGAGATAGCAGTGCATAAGGGTGACCGCCATCAGAAATGCTACGGATGAACCCTTTGTTAAAAATAGCTTTGTGTTGCCCTAACACCTTCTCTGACTTAGCCAGTTTAGAAAAATTTCTGAGCCTTCACAGTAGGGTTCAACCTTTGCAGCTCAGCCAGAGCCTTACAGTACCCAACGTTGCGAGCAAAAGTGGAGACTTTTTCAAATAAAGCATAAAAGGCTTCGTCTTCACTAGCTGGTCAACAAGGACCTGAGGATACCCAGGCAAAGCAGGAACATTAGTCTGCATCTCCTCCAACTCGGAACACACCTATCAGCTTCCTTCTCAGCAGCCAAAACACGCACCTCAGTTTACTGTGTAAGCTTTTCAGCAGCCTCAACAGAGGCATTCAAAGTGGTGCACTTCACATTAGCTGCCTGCCATTTTTCCAGGAGCGAACCTTCTCTTTTAGTGAACTTGACAATTCGTTGGCTGACGAGATGTAGACTCTCACCAACCTAATTTTCAAAAGTATGCAAACAAGTATGGTGATTAGATATCATAATAAAGAAATACAAAATTAAACCATACATAAATCCTTAAAAACATACCACAACCATTATCTCATGAAGAGATAGTTTGGATAGGGTAGCAGGAATAGTACCTTCCACCATTATGTCATGGATTCATGGTGGGGACTCAGGGTGGGAATGACTGATACATACTTTTTTCTTAGGAGGCTCAACAGTGTTGAAATATCCACGTGTTCGCTCATTGTTCTTTTTTCTTTGGGAAGTGCCTTGAGTATTGCAAGTAGCGATTTCCATACCTTCTTTAGCAGTAGCATCAGAAGTTTGTAGCTGGGAGCCAGCTTCGACCACCTTGTCCAATTAGATAGCAGACGCAATGTTTTCATTGGCTTAAATAGCTATAACTTTGATTTGTTCATCTTCATTATCGGAGAAAAAAATCTCAACAGGAAGCTGGGTTAAATCTATATTTGCAATTCAGTATAAAAGGAAAGTCAGACAAGCACAAAAGGACACCAAGACAATGACAACAGTAGGAGATAAATAAATAAGACAATGAAAAAAAAACAAAATAGTGACGAGCATACACCTTCGCTCACAGTATCATTATTACGAAGAAACATCGAATGTTTGCCTAGTGTTAATACAACCTCAGAGTCAACATTAAGGTGAACCCCAGTATTAGGAAGTTTTGATTTAGAAATAGTATAGTTTCAAACTGGAAATGATTGCTTATTGCCATTACCTGGTTTTAGAAAGAATAATTTTTACACCACACACCACATTTATTAGGGAATCCACTGAGAAACTCGACAGTTGGAATGACTGGGTAAGGAGTGAATTTGTCAGATGAATTTTTCACATTACGAAGATGATAAAGACTACAGAATAGGTTAATAGAAAAGGGAACTTGAGCCGCTTCGCACACATGATAGAAGCAACAAAAATTGAAACAAAAAAGCTGAGATAATGCGACCCGATAATGTGAGAGTAAGTCTAGAATGTGCTGAGGTAAGGGAAAAACAAGTCCAAACTTAAGATAATCTAAGTAGTAGGAGATAAAGCCAGAAGGAGGGGTGCAAACGCTTTCAGAAGGCTTAGGGGCCCTAAGCTCATATGAAGATAAAAAAAAGGATAATTATCATTACAATTTTCCAAGTAGTAATCAGAAAGAATACTACTAACGGTAGAAGAACCGGTGGGATGGTCGAAATCCTCCCCATAATCGACATTGTCAACAAGAACATCTTTTAGTGAAGGTTCAGCAATATTAGAGGTAGACATTGAACCAGTGAGAACTCCTAAGATCCGGATGAAAACTATCAATCAAAAGTTACAGGAGGCAAAAGGAGGGTATATTCCGACAAAAATTGAAGCAAAAACACAGAGCATATGCAGAATAAAAGCATATGAGAAGAAAAATAATAGGAGAATCTCTACACTAAGGTTTAAAAAGAAACCTGCTATAATAGAGAAGATGCACAGACACATAAGTACAAGTATCGCCCTACGGAGAAGGAATATCAGGAAAAGGAAAACTTACGGTTTGATGAAGAGCGGCAAGAAAATGGAACAATAAATGAGAGAACAAGAAGAATGCAAATGGTATAGGAAATTTAATTTACGAAACTAAAAAGGTAAGGAAGTTAAATCGGACAAGAAAAGGAATGATTACTGTCTGTAAAAAAAACAATTCACCTTTGTAGGAATATGAGAATCCGGTGGAATATAGGTACACACAATACAATAAATACTAACAGAATCAAATCACTGAAATCGAAGCATTTATAAACGGCATGAGAGAGAATTTTGAAACAATACAATGAATAAGGAGGAGGAAATTTCGGTTCAATGAGGCAAAATCTCAAACGACTAAGTTAGTTACAAGAATAGCGAATAAGGAGAATTTAAATTTGAAATTCAAACTTCAAAATCGAAAACACAAACAACATCACATTAGTAGTCAATAAGCTTGTAACACTTTTCGAAGACAATCTTGGTTATGTTGAAGGAAAACATGTTATTACAGCTTCAGGAGTTTGCGAAACAACAATTTGCAAAACAACAGTTCACAAATATACTACAGAAATAAAAAAAAAATCCATCGCTGTGTATTTACTAGTCTTCTTGGCTAAGGAAGGGAGAGAGCTTATGGTGTATACCTAGCCCATAATCTGTAGATTGCTGGCCTCTAGGCCCAGCCCAATACTCGACTATGACTCCCAATGTTCACATCGCTCATGAATCGAGAAAGGTAGAGTCTTGTCTGAAAGACTCGGCCACAAATAGATAAAGGTGGAGCCACGTTTGAAGGTTTAACCACAAACCGATATTTAGGAACCATGAGGCAACCCATAATCTCAGATGACTGACAATATGGAACTACGATTACATACATCTATAAATACAAGGAGATTAGCACTGAAGAAGGTAAGTGAGATTGAATTGGAAAATTCCAATTCTTTGAGGAAAATACTGACTTGATCGTCAGAGTGTTTTACTCAAAATTATTTCCGGGATTTATTTTGCAGGAGGAGAAATTTCCTAGTGAATAATAAGTGTTATACTTGGTTGGATTGCAACATCAGATAAGAAAACCAACAATGGCCATCTAAACCCCTTGTAATGTACTCTCACCTAATTCTACAAATATACTATACAAAAGCTAACAAAAGATGTGCTTAATGCCTTAGGAAATACGTGCTTCTAGATTTTCATTAGTAATTAACTAAATACTGATCTCGTGGGCTATTGCATATGCTAGACACTTATCCGATCCCCACCAAATTCGATCACAAATGGGTTATATATTTACATGTGCAGGCACAACTATCTTATGTCGTTCCATGAAGCAGAAGATGGTTTCCACTTCTTCTAACCATGCTGAAATATTGACGATTCATGAAACCAGTCGGGAATGTGTTTTGTTAAGATATTTAATTCACCATATTTGAGAAACTTATGGTTTGAAATTGGACAAGACCGTTCCCACCACTTTGATTGAAGACAATGTTGTTTGTCTTGTTCAATGGAAGGAATGATTCATTAAAAGAGATAGAACGAAGCACATTTCACCAAAGTTCTTCTTCACTCACGACCTACAAAAGAATGGTGAAATTTGTGTTCAGCAAATTTGTTATAGTGACAACGTGTCAGACCTCTTCACAAATCACTATCGACGTCAACATTTGAAAAGTTGGTGCACAAGATTGGAATGCAGCGATTGAGAGATGTTAAATGATGTGCTCAAGAGGGGGAGCTATACACTATATTTTTTTCCCTTAGCCATGGTTTTTCCCACTAGGTTTTTGGCAAAGTTTTTAATGAGGCAGTGTGCTCCAATGGAACATGTACTATTGTCTTCAGGGGAATTGTTATAAACATCAATAGATGCATGGATGTCCATTAAGTATGACAAGGTAACATCTTTGTCATTGACAAAGATAACTTCTTTTTATCTTAATAGATAACATCTTTTAATGGTGTTAACTTCTTCTCATTAAATGAAGTATAAAGGGTATGAATTGACGAGTCTATATAAGTACCATTTTCCGGTTTTTGATTTTCTGTTGTACATTTTTCTAACGCTCTATGTTACATCAGTAAAATTCAGCCATGCGTCACTCCTAATAAATTTATGTCAAGATAAAAAATATTAAACTAATATTAGTTAATTTAGGAGAGACACATAATAAATTTTTACTAATGTAACATAGAGTATTACACAAAAGTGTCACAGAAGGGGCGATTTCCCATTGTAGCCACGTAATGGACTAATATGACTAAAATATCGGGTTTTTTTTTAAATTCCTGAAGTAGGATAGTCGAATTTTCAAAACTCGACTTCGAAGTCGAAATTTCGAAAATCGACTTCAAAGTCGATATTTCGAAACTCGACTTCAAAGTCGATATTTTGAAACTCGACTTCAATTAAAATCTTTCCCTCCCCAATTATTGTTAAATGCTCTAAAATATATATAAATTTTCATAGTACAAAACACTACTCACTTGATTTGAATATTTTTATAATTTAATAATAATTGTCTTT
>JAULKK010299401.1:0-12687 GCA_032355705.1 Rubia peregrina
GGGGGCAGGGTGGCGGTGCGGCTGGGGGGTGGCAGTGAGGGATATGCGATTGCTAGGGTTTCGTCGTGGTGAGAGCTAAGGGAATAGTGGTGGACAAGGGCGGGTCTGGGTGGCGATGAGGGATGTGCGATTGGTAGGGTATCGCCGTTTGTTTCTGCAACAGTGAGAGCTAAGGTGAGGGTGGTTGGCGAGTTCGTTATTAGGGTTTCGATGGTGTGGGTGGGGGGAGGCTAAGCTGCGATGTTTTTCGGCAGAGCGGTGGTGTTTCCAACGGATAGATAGTGGTGATTTTATAAGGAGCGCAGGGGCTTTGCGGCGGATATTTCTGGCTGACCGGTCAGGGTTTCGCGATGGCTGTTTCTAGCGGCGGAGCAGCGGCGGTGAAGAAGATGAAAATAAATAAGCTACCATGGGTGTTCTTAATCAAGGTTATTTCTATCATTTCACTTTTTGTCATTGCCGGAATGTCATGGGTCAACGCCGCAATTAGGGAGTTTGGCTATATCAGTACAAATTTTTTAACAATTAGGATTAGATTGACACATACAATAATTAGTTTGGGTTAGATTAACATTTTCTAAAATTACTGAATAATATTAACACTTTCAACATAAAATCAAAATTATAAATGCATTTATCCATTTATGAAATAAAATGTACTTCCCTCGTTTTAAAGTATTTTTACAAAAGTTTAAAATGCATGCTTATTAATGAGGGGTGGATGCATAAAACGAAAGTAATAGAAAATGACTAGTGACGAGAAAACTTCACAATGAGTGAATTGTGTTTGGTTTATTGTTAATCCACCCTCTCAATAATTGAGAGGTTCATGATTCAAAACACACCTTCGGTGATTCTCGTCGTGGTTTCCCAACCTGCAAGTGGTCGATGATGATGAGATCGTTGTGGCTCCGATTTCGTTGGCGGTGGTTCGATGGTGGTTCAACGTTTTGGTGTTCTCAGGAGGGCGTCCCTATCTATTCAAATGTATGGAGCAAGAGTTTGAGTGTTCTCATGAGGACGTTCCTGCCTATTCAAATGGATGGAGTTTCATGCTCCACTGTGGTTCAATGAATTCAATGGTGGTATTTTCTAGTTAGATACTAAATTATATTGTTTATATGTAATTAGGTTGCTTGTAATTAAAAAAAATACTTCACAATGAAAGGGTTATAATTATTAATTAGTATATTTGAGGGTGTCAGATAGCAACAAATTAGACTAGAAATTACCAAACGAAGGTTCAAATTGTATTTAACTTCAACAAACGACATGAAATGAACTGCACTGCACTGCACTGCACTGCACTGCACTGCACTGCACGTATATCTGTATTTGTCACTATCACCTAATTTAATTTCCTAACCAACTATTTAATTGCAGGGACAAAGTCTATAATAAATACAAAAAATTTTATTTTATGCAACCTAAATTTTAGATAAGTGTTTATTGTGTAAGTATTGTAAATTTTATTCGGAATGGAATATTTTTTAAATATATGTTAGTAAATTTAGGGACCTTTTGTGCAATTATCAAAATATTATATACAGTATCTTACAAAAAATCAAAATTTATTTTTCTTTCCCCCTCCTCCGATCAGAAATCTGCAACCGCTGGAAACCACCTCTAGCATACGGTTACCGCCGGATTTCTACCAGATTACAACTATGGTTGCAGAGTCACGATGGCAAGGAGCAATCAACAGCGAGGTGAGGCTACAGCGATGACGATGGAGCTAGGGTTTATCGAGAATGAGCTACGATTTGCAGACAGCGAGGCAAGGCAAGGGCATTGTTGCGGTCTTCCGTCAGGCACGTGAGATCCATGTGCGTTGTGGAACAAGAAGACTCGTGCGTGCAAATTTGTGCAGACAACGTCTGGCGGTGATTGAGCTTTTGCTTGTGAGAGGTGAACTTTAATTTAATTTTCCCCCAAAGATATGCTGGGGTTTAATATTATTTGAGAGAGAATGTTTAGCAATGATTTTTTTGGTGTAGTGGTTAGTACTTTGGCCTTTGAGGTTGGTGGCCTAGGTTTGAATCCCACGAGGACCCTTTTTTAGAATAATTTATGTTCTTGAGGTATTGTAACTTTTTGGTTGTTGTTTGTAGTTTTTTTAATGTTCTTGAGGTAATGTAGTTTTTTGGTTGATGTTTGTAGTTTTCCCCCTTTCATGTTGAAGTTTTTCATTATTTGGGTGAGGTTTATTTCATAGGAGTTGATGTTTTATAGTTTTTTGGGTGATATGAATTGATATTTGTAGTTTTTTATATAAAAAATCTCATGTTGATATTTTTCATTTTTTCGGCTGAGGTTTAGGTAATGGGAATTGATGTTTGTAGTGTTTTTTTCTCATGTTGAATTTTTCATGTTCCGGATGAAATTTAGGTGTTATGAGTTGATTGTTTGTAGATTTTGGGTGATATACGTTGATATATGTAGTTTTTAAAATAAAAAATTGTAGATGCTTTATGATTTTCAGTGTGAAGAATTTATACTCTTGAGGTACTATAACTTTTTTGTTGATGTTTTTAGTTTTTTTCCACTCATGCTGATTTTTATTTTATTTTTTGGGTTAGTTTTAAATGATATGAGTTGATGTTTTGTAGTATTTTTGGGTTGTATGAGTTGATATTTTTTGTTTTTTTCTCTCATGTTAATATTTTTTAGGTGAGTTTTAGGTGATAAGAGTTGATGTTTCTATTTTTTTTTGGTGATATTGGTTGATTTTTGTACTCCCTCCATCCCAGGCCAATTTGCAGAGAGAGAAAAATGTGCTCAAAATTTCAGGTGGGCCCGGTGTTAGGCCACGTTAGCTAATGAGGGAATAAGACAAAAATTAACACAGTTAGCATTCAGGTTTAAAGGGTAAATCATTCCTTCCAAAATTATTTATCCCATGTTCCCTCCAATTTTTTTACTCAACAGTGGCCCAAAAAATTACTTTACAGTGGTGTTCATAAAAAAAGTCTACAGTACAAATCTGAACTAAACGCTAAACATGCAACTTATAAATATAATCCTCTAGCATTTAATGCAACCCTAAAAAACATCCAAAAAGATTACCTAAATTGCTTCTTCTTCTTCCCAAAAAATTAGAATTTCTTTGGGCTTTTTTAGGGAGCCCTCATGTCGAAAGTGCATTTCATCGAGCCCTCAAAAGCTCACGAAGGTTCTAGTTGCTCTTAGAATATTTGCATCTTCCCTTCATCCACGGTTTTTTTTAAATTATTTATCGACGCTGGTCAAGAACTTGTCCAACAAGGAAGGCAACATTTGGGAAAGTTCCTGCTTGAGAACAGCAACAATGGGAAGATACTCCACTCAGAGAGGCTTGAGGCAACAACAATGTTCAACTGCAGTATTAGAATAGTAAGCACCATTTGGTCAAGGGCTTGAGTCCAGTTGGCTAATGGCTAGCCACTAGATCTCTGTCACCGGAGGTATGGCTGGGCTCCGGGCAACAAGATGAGCATTGACCTTGATGCATTATGTTCAATACGTACGCATAAAAGAAGAACTATCAGGGGGACATCAACTGCATTAAATATTAGGAAAAACAGTGTACAAAGGCCAGCCACAACAAAGATAATCCGCAGTCACACAAACATCATGAAACCTATCCTCACAGCCCGTAACAAGTTATCCCGGATCTCATGTTCAAACCAATGGAACCATCAGTGAGATATTTGTTAGCACCCGGTGAACCTGAGCCTTACCAAACATGCCAACACAAGTCACATATTCCTAAGCTAATGCTCATTTGTGTTGTTAGTCACCCCATTTTTGGGGAAGATGGTCAAGTTATTGTTGATGGGAAAATAGGGATTTTCCCCTTCATACAAGACGGGGTGAGTATAAACAACAATAAGAACAAATTTGCAGGGACACTAAGAAAGATTCCTGCACCAAAAATTACAAGGGATGTGACAAGGGAGAAAATTCTCAAAGAAGTGCTGACAGCAATCAAGGCTAAGTGGCCACCTCATCTGAGCAAGAATACTCACATCCAACAAGATAAATGCTACACCACATATCAAGAACAATTACTCTGATTTTAGGGCTTTGGCAGAAACAACTGGTTTTAATATCAATCTAGTAAGTCAACTTGCCAATTACCCAGATTAAAATATTTTAGATCTTGGTTTCTTTAGTTCTATTTAGACCTTACAGCAAGACTATCCCTCAAGAAATGTTCATGAATTAACGGCAGTTGTAATGTTAGTGTTCGAAGGGGAAGACACAATGACTTTGAACAAAGTATTCATCACTCATCAGCAAGTAATGGCCGAGATAATGAAGGTACAAGGAGCAAATAAGTACAAGCTGCCACGCATGAACAAAGACCGGCTCGTAAGGGAAGTCAGGTTACCAAGGCTAATATAAATTAACGAACAAGTTGTGAGGAGCAGTATAGAGCACATATTGAGTGAACAAGCAACACATGTTAGCATTGCTCCACTAATGCACAGTCTAGAGTGCGCAATATAAGTGAGTATGAACTCACTTTTGGGGGTGGTTTAGTGGCAAATTTTGTAAGTCAGGAACATCTCCCGTTTGGTGTGTTTGAGATGTTTTGAGTCAACCCCGCTAGAAAAGTATGTTTCCACATTCAATGTATGAATGTTCATTTCAGCAACCAAATACAACAAGAAATTCTAATAGGGAGATGCATGAAGCAGCAACTAAACACAACAACCAATTACAGAAAAATGCAAAAACCAGCATAAACGATCACAAGGTAACATAAAGCGACATAACTGAGGCAACATGGGAAGGGAAGATGACTAAACTAGCAAAACCGAACAAAAATCATTATAAAAGATGCATAAACCGAGGCAACATGTGAAGGAAAGATCCTCAAAGAATCATGAATTAGAATAAAACATCACATACCAGCATGAATAAACCCTAATACATCAGCAAGGGGAAGATGCACAACATCACATGTTCCATATTCGATAACCGGAAAACATAAGTGAACAAACTTTAAGAACATTTTTCTCTCACTGTAGGTTTCCCTGGGATTTAGGGTCAGGGCTAACAAGGAGCAATGCACGTAAGGAAGCAGCAACATGCCACATATAATTTAATAAAGAGTAAAGTGCCAAAATAATTCCAACTTAGGTTGAAAGTGCCAATATAACCCTGTAAAATCATAAAGTACCAAATAACCCTAACTTTATGAAGTATATGCCAATATAACCCTGGGATGCATTGACTTCAATTGTCAACGCTGGAACCGACAGGATTTTAATGAAATGACAATTTTTCCCCTGCTTAAAAAAAGAAAAAATGAATTAATTGACCCAGCTCCATTCCATCCTTCATCTTCCTGATTTTCTCTCGATTTTCCCATCCACATCCTTTTCTTCCTGATTTTCTTTTCTCCAAATTTCCCGTCGACTCCCTTCTTCCCAATTTTTTCGTCGCCACCATTACCAATTTTTCATGTTTGTTTTTTAATATGAAAGTTGAGATGGAGAGTTGGGGCACTGCTGCGACAGATCGTCGGCGAAGGGTTGTGTGGGCCACCGCTGCTAGAATCGTTTCTGGGTTTCTTTAGCTTTGTTTTCCTAATCTGGTTTTCAGTGGCATCAACGTGTTTTCGGCCACCAAACTGGGCCGGGTCTGAGTTCAGGCGGGTATGCTGATGGGTCTTACTAGGGTTCACATGGGTATGAAGGCTGGGGTTTACAATTGGGGCAGCTGTTAGGTCTTTTGACCCGAGGAGCAGAAATTGGGTTTAGGGTGGGATGTGGAGGTGTGTCCAAAGAAGATGAAGAAGGGTGGGCGATGGGGATGGGTTGCTGGGGTGGGGTGGTGATGAGTGGTTACTGTGGTGACGGGAGGTGGTGGCCAGCGGTGGGAGGTTGTGGTTGTGGTGGTAGCTTGGTTGGGGCAAGGGGGTGTAGAAGAAGAAGAAGAAATGGGTGGTAAGCGGAGGAGATCGTTGGTGGGGTGTGGTGGTGGGGGTGGGAGAAAGGGTGGTGGTGACGGCAGAAGAGAGTATCCGGTGGCGGAGGTGGTGGTGGTGGTGACTGGTGGCAATAGGGATAGAATGGGGAAATAAGATGAAATTTTTAAGGGCAAATTTGTCTTTTCTAGTCCGGTCAATTGTTAAATAGACGAGTCAACGCCGGAATGTGACCGAAAGGTTATATCGATATATTTCATTATAAAGCTAGGGTTAGTTTGACTCTTTTTGATTTCACAGGATTACATTGACACTTTCATCATAAATGTAGAGTTAGATAAATATTTAATCCTTTATCAAAATGCCCATATAAAGGCACCAACATGCCTTCAATAGGTAAAAAACAGAGAGAGTGAAATCACCATAACAAGAAGATCCAACTTATTTCTTCTGAACTTGAACTTGAACTTTCAATTTATTATTTTGAAATTCTTAACTTTCCAAATATAACTGAAAACTACTATGTTCCCCTCTGAAAAAATTAAAAATTTAGTGAAATTTAAAACAACATTGAACAAATCTTAGATATAACTGAAGAGGGGTTCTTACCAGATTATTTTTGTTACAGCAAGTATAAACCCAAGGCTTCAATTCGGCCAACCATTTCTAACAAAACCATTAACATAAATGAGTAAGAACTCTATTTTTAAAAAGCATAAAAAATAAAAATTAGATATTAACCGGATGCATGTCATTTTAGTTAGGGTTTTTTAATAGTAACTTATCTTTGTTCACCATAGGAATAGAAGGTCAGTTTGGCCTTCTTTTTCAGTTGTTCTCTCTTTCGTTTTTTCTGGTAACCCGGAACACACAAGTACAACATCGCATTATTACTCTTCGAAGTGTTGTCGGAGTGATTTGAGGTCTCAGAGGCTCCGTCCGCTGGCGTCTTAGCCGCGAATAACGGTCGGCGTGGAACCCCTTCACCTTCGGTGTCAGGCTGGCCATCACCCACTGGAATCAACAGAGAATCAACCCACCGATGAACTTTTAGGTCATGACCACCCACATGCAAGGTTTTGAGGGTCGTTTTCACTTAAATCATCCACGGTGATGATTTTCTTTCTCGGATCTAACACGTATTGCCGATTGGGTTATCAAGCACCACCATCTCATCGGGGATGGCGTCAGCCCTCAGTTTAGAGGTTGCATCATCCGCCTCGATGTCTGAGACGAACTCTGATCTACTGTAAGTATCAGAAATGTAACAAATGGAGCATCTCCCACACGATTCAACTGAGGATGTGTTAAACGAGATCATCTAGGGTTTAAGAGAAGCCATCGAGATGAAAATGCAACGAGATAAGTGATTATCACAACATGGAAGATGAAATTTCAGGCGAATTTAGATCTAGGGCATTTTAGTGTGGCGGCGGAGATGAGGGAGAACAGATAGAGACAATAGAAATAAACAGGGTGTGTGATAAATTGTGGAGACCCAATTGAATGCAGATGGAAGTTCCAACGAGTGGATAAGAGTGAAGGGGACAAGAGCATGTGAAGTGACGGTATCAATGGAACGTGATTAGGGGAAGTGGACGGTTGGGCGGTGGAAGCAATAAATTCCAGCCCAACCGATCAGTTTAATTTTTGAATGGGAATGAATATTTTATCTAATGATTTAGATGTAAAGTTAGTGACATTTGAGAGATTTAAATGGTGGTTTTAGTTATTTATGCTTTTCAGTAAGGGTAAAAATGTAAGCCGAAGTCTTAATTTTTGCCAAAACAGGAAAATTTAAAAAGAATGCAGATTGGCCTGGGACGAAGGGAGTAGTGTATTTTCTCGTGTTGATGTTTGTAGCTTTTGGGTTATATAGGTTGATGTTCGTAGTTTTTTAAATAAAAAATGATAAATTAAGTTTTGTTGTTATTTTTATGTTTTCAATTTATGATGTATATGATTTTCAGTTGATGTTTTGTTAGTTGTAGTTGATACTTTTTCAATTTTTGTTGACTTTTATTTTATTTATTATATTTTTTGTTGCAATTATTTAGTCGATACTTTATGATTTTCAGTTGATGTTTTGCTAGTTGTAGCCGATGTGCATGACTTTCAGTTCGATGATCATATTGATTTTTAGCATTTTAAAATATTTTCTATTTTTTTTGCATATTAGAGCTGGAGGGAAAATGATGAATTTTTTTTTGAAGAAAAATCCCCGGAAAAATGTTAGAGATAGGTCGCTGGAAAAAAAATATTTGTGATAGATTTCTGTAAAATTATTAGAGATGGGCCTCTGGAATTAGAATAAAATTAGAATTGTATAAAGTTCTTGCCTAAAGTTTATTCGGCAAAACATTTCGAATAAGTACGGTTACGTTTTCTTTCAGTTTAATTATATCTATAATTATTAATAGTGTGTTTATTTTATTCAATTGAGTTCAATTGAATTGAGATGAAATTGCTTTTCCTAATTGACCTTCTACTTTTAGGCAAATTACTATAATTTAACATTTTACCAAAAAATTATTTGTGTGTAACTTATCAGGAAAACACTTTATCAAGGGTAAAATGCATTCATACCCCCAACTTCTTGGTTAGTGCACATGTACCCCAGTTTTTTTAAAAGTGCACATATACCTCTGGATTAGCTGTGACTTAAAAACTTATACCCCTTCTGCCTGAGTCCGACGTTGACCTGTTATTTTTCGGTGTTGGCCAATATTGAAATTACCAAAATAACCTCCACTTCATTTTTGAAAATCTAAGGACCATTTTACCCTCCACTGAAGTGGGACCCACTCTTCATCAACATCGATATAAAATGTCTTGTCAAAATTTTGAATTAAAAAACAAGTGCAATCTGGACTAGGATTCAAAGCTCTTCATCTTCGACTTGGTAGGGCGAGATTTAGTTCATGTTTTCAACCCTTATTCCAACGAATTTTCCTCGTCTATATCGGATTACTCGAACAGATTCAAGATATGGGTGAAATCCGAAATTGGTTTCTAATTTTTTATTTTTTCTTCAGGGGAGAAATAATCATTTCCTTTGAGTTCGATAATGACCAAAACTGACCAATTTTCCAGATGTCGCCAGGGGTAAAAATGCACTTTCAAAAGACTGGATGGTATATGTGCACAAAACAAATAACATAAGGGGCTAAATGCACATTTTTCTAAACCATTTAGCTAGACATGCAATCAATCACAAAAGCAACGAGGAATTGCCCCCCGGTGCTCTTCCAACAACTACAGAGACGTTGCTTAGGAAAGACTCTCAAATTTCGTATTTTAGTATCATAAATTGCAAAACTTAGATGTTCTTTATTAGCGTGAATGGATGGTGCTTATGTGTATATTGATATTGCAGGGACTACAGTTGCCTTAAATGCAAAACGAAGAAATGCACCATATGACTATACAAAGGACTATCAATCAGTTTTTAGAATTGTGATCCTGCAAGGAATGCTAACATGTTGGTGGTGATTTACTAGATTTTCTATGAGCGGCAGCAAAAAGAAATCAGGTAGATCAACAATCTATAGTGGCTTTGTATCTTCTTTGCTCAAGGAGGGAAAATAGAGGAAGCTGGAGGCAGGGTCGGAGCCAGGAAATTTAATTTGGTGAGTCAAAATCCCACCAAATTAAATTTTCTGTCTCTATCTTAGAAATTTGTGCTAAAATTTTGAAAATATAAAGGTGCCATGGGTGTAAATTTTCAAAAAAAATACTGGATCATTAATAAAAAAATCATATATTAATTAACCAAAAAAATTAAAAATCTATGTTTTTTTTTTAAAAACAAGGTAGGGCAATTGCTCTACCTTGCTCTCATGTGGCTCCGCCTCTGGCTGGAGGTGTGAAGGCTTAAAAGTCACTCCTTATGATGTTTTCAAAATCAAAGGCTATACCTAGACAAAAAATATAAGTTGGATAGTTTGTTAGAAGCTTAGATAACGTTATTGGGATATTGTGACTGTGTCTAGGGTTCGAGCTTCGCGAGTACTATAACTTGATTTTGTTACTACATTTGAGCTCCATTGTTGTTTATTTCTTGATATTTTTTTTGGCTATATATTTTTGGGTTTGCAGTGATTTTGTTATGATTGTGTGTTTGATCAGGTTTGAGAGATGGAGAGAGGTGGCGATGGGATGGGGTTTAGCAATGGGATTTACGTGGGAGAGGTCGAGAAAGATGCAGCGGCCTTAACTATTTTGAGCTGGGATATTATGATGAGAAGAAGTATAATATTATGGAAAGAAAAGACTATTTCGTGCATAGTTTTTCCACAAACTATGCATGTAACAAAACAAGTTGAACTGTTACTGGTTTGATCTAGAAGAAGAACTAAGACTTATCCATTTTAATAGTTCAATGACCTAAAGCGGTTGAAATGTTGAGTGGTCAAGTGGAACAATGATGATAATCCAACAGCCATATAATTACTTTTCTAATATATATTATACATATAAGTTAATTTATTATCTTTTTATTTGTATATTTTCAGTTATACAACACTTAGGAAGTTTTTAAAAGATGATTCTATGTGGCTCCTAGGTGCTAGGTGCCACCTCATCATTCCAATTATATACTAATCACTAGGTGTGTTTGAGCGGGGTCTAGACGGGTCAGTGATTTAGGCATGCGGATTTTTTTCATTTTCTATTACTTTTCCTTTGGTTTTTAGCTTCCACCAAGGTCCCATTGAACAAATCCATGCATTCAATATCTTAGGTGAGTCCGTCGTGACATTTGAAGGTGTGGAATTCAGAGAAAGTAAAACATGGTAGTGGGTTCTATGGATAAAACTCAAAGGGTTCAAACTTTGGAGATTTTGCAAGAGGGTGGGTGACGGTGCTTTTAAAGCTATACAGCATGTTCCTAGATTCGATATGCAAGTTCTAAGTTTGAGTGTTTTTTTACTGAATGAGACAAAAAGGAGGAGTGTGTGATTATGTGCAGAGGGTCCTGTTGTGTGTGTGGTAAGGGTTGGAGCCGACGAAGGTCACACTTTGGGCCAAAGGCCATGTTACCATTCTCCACTTGGGCCAGAGGCAACACCACTATGTTGTGTTAGGCCGAATCCTAACAGCCAAAGGGAAGATTTCAATTTTTGATTCTACCTATGGAATACACTCTTTTTTTTAGTTACAATTATGGTAAGACGCATAATTCTACATGAAAAGTGCACATTTTTTCCAATATGATTGGGAAATCTCTCAAGGAACAACCCTTATAAATACCAATGTATTTATCCATTCTATTCATTTAGTTCTCAATACTTAGATCGGATATTTTTTTTTGTCTTACTTTATCATCAAAACTTCTTCCCTCAGCCTCCCCCGTGAGTTTGATTTGCAAGTTCTAAGCCTTGAAGCAAGGTTCGACTATCAGATAACGGTTTGACACGATCAATTAGCATGCTCAGTGGTACCCGATTGTCAACAACCAGATACCTTGTTCAATGGTGCCCTGGAAAAGATCTATGTGCGACAGTTCGCGACTGACAGTATCTGACATGTTGTTAACGGACGACTTACCACCGAGAGTCAACATACCTACAATGGAAGTGGGAGAATTCCTCTGCACGCGACCTTGATTGCAACAGAAATGGTAGATTGCTCAGAGTTAGATACCATCGAGAAGGAGTACCTCTGATTAAGATAGGTAGAGTTCGATGACTTCCTCAAATCTCGGATTAGTCATCTTCCCATGATGGCACCAGGCGCTAGTCAAACAAGGATAACCATCGTTCGACCATCAAATAATTCGGAGGAGAACATGGACAACCGCTTGGTAGATGATTTTACGGTGGTAGGGATCCAACCTAGAAATCCTCCCATGCAGGCGGGAATACAGGGTGTCACACAATTTACATATGCAAAGGCTGATGTATCAACACGATTCAATACCACATCAGATGATGGTATTGTAACTGTACCCACCGTATGAGTCCATTGGTCTAGGGTTTTCCTTCTACCCATGGCATCACCAATGGCCTTCCATACAGGAAAAATTCATCCATCACAACAAATCCTTCAGGTATCAGCAATGACTAATCCCTGGATAGTTTTTTAGACTCAACCTACGTGTCAGAACCTCTACCACAGTATTTGAGGCCAAATATATACACATGAACGATCTTGTAACCATCAAGATGGGTTGTGGCACTTCCTAATATCGCTGCCATCGGAGTTTAGGCACTGGGAAGTGGTACATACCATACCCTCACAGTTATAGTTCACTAGTGCTGAGGTTGCTTCTAGCAACGAAGTGACCTTAACCTCGCCACAACATGGGAAATCACCTCGCACAACAAGTACGAAACTACCACCCTTAGAGCGTGTCCCATTAAGACTCAAAATCTAGCAAGAAATGAGTAAATGGTGCATGCCACGATAACAATACCGGAAGGCTTTTAAAAGGAGAAAATAAGTAAGAATATGGACTCAAGCAAACACAAAATTTTAAATACTAACTTAAACACCGAAGCTTCTTCCTGAGGACAACCCGGAAGGTTTCTTACAGGTACCCAGTGAAGCTAAATAAATAGACTAGTCTTGTACTCTACCTCTATCTGAAAGGAGTCCCCAACATCAATGGCTTTGCTTATGTGGATCAAAGTTGTTTTCTTTCTAAATTTTGGTGGATCACGAGGTAATTGACCATTTTAGGTTACTAGAAACACACCAAAAAAATTATTAAAAAAAATAGATGCCACGAGGAGTTTCCCAAAGGAACCATAGGAAGAAATACATAACGA
>JAULKK010299426.1:0-12685 GCA_032355705.1 Rubia peregrina
CTACTAAGATCTAAAAAATGAGTATAAACTTCAACCCAAGTAGACAAAGGTCCATATATATAGTATAAGGGAATTGGACCTAAAAATAAGCCCAAAAGTGGTCAAAAACCCTATTAGCCACCAGGGCTCGGCTGGTGCGGGGCGTTGGCCCTAGCACAGGCCGTGCCGGATATGCTAACGCAGGTGGCCAGTCTTGGCACGAGCAGTGGTGGGTGTGCCCCATGTCACCTGACGCGGGTCACCATTTGGGCCTTCATTTTATCATTTCTGATTCGTACCATGCCTCATTTCACGCACTCCTTCAGCTGGATCCACGTCATTCTTCATACCTCGTGGGCTTGTCTTGACATTTGTGACTTAAAACGGTACATGATGTGAAAAATGAAACATCTTGCCCCCATACTTAGCCAATTTTTGAGTGAAAATAGGGAAGCCTCGTGCCAAATTTTTGCACGACTCGTGCTAGGTGATACAGGTAGTTCAAGTTAGTTTGGTCCATGCTAGCTTTTAGTCTGCACCAGCCGCGGCTGATTCGTATGCCTAACTTGTTTGCTTTGCTACAGGTGAACCGTTGGTCCGATTTGAGAGTTCTTGTAGTTGATTTTATAGCGCTCAAGAAGAAGAATTCAATGGTGACACACTAAAGTGCTGATTATTCTTGAAAGTTTCCCGGAAATCCGTGCAACTTCGTACAACGATCCCTACATTTCTTCTTTGGCCTTTTTGAAATTTGAATCCGCCTTTCTTGGTCCCACTTTCCTTTACTACCACAATTTGGAGTTCTTGGCCTTCAATATACTACCATCCTTGTGAATGGAATTCGATATCTTCTACCATTATTTTGAATCGCCTTCAAATATCTACAACCACCCTCGCAGATGGCCTTCAACCAAAGAAAATGAAAAAGCACTTACGAGCAACCTACTAATGAGATCAAAGTGGAAGATCTAGTTTCCCGTGAATACAAAGTGTCCATTAGTTCAATTAAGTGTACAAAATACCGGATTTAGACAAGAAAACCAAAAGTGGCTATCTAAACCCTTTGTTGTGCAAACCAAACTAAAACTTGCAATCAACCAAACAAAAGATGATAATGAATGTGTTAAATGAATTGGTCAATGCATACATAATGGTGCACATCAAATTCGCCCTGTTCTTGAAAGTAAGTGTGGGTTGTCAGTACAAATACTTATTAATGTATAAAATGTATTTTCATAAATGGTTGATGTTGGGCTAGGATAAAATAGCCAATATAGTCCCTCTTGATCTCTTTACTGAGAATATTTAGTTTTCAGATATTCATTCAGTATGTATGAATGACTAGTGATGAATTGGTATCATCAACCAATCGGTATATTAGAATTATCTTTTTTTTAAATTTCTTCCTTACCTTAGTTGTTTTATCTTAATGGATTTTTGGTTTGACTAGATCGTTGTGGAATTATGTTAGAGCAATATAAGAAGTGGGGCTATTGAAGAAGTAGTGCGATTTGGATTTTTTGAACAGTTAGATTGTCCTTTCCTGTTTCCGTTTCAGTCCAACTGAGATCACATGTTTTCTTCAGCACCTTTAGTTTGCGTTCATTCTTGTTAATCTATTTTTTTACCAAGTTATACTAGATTTTTGTGATCCAGGTATTCCACATGATCAAAGTTAATGATTCTAGGTTTCTTGAATTAGTGCTGAAGCACGAGAACTGCATTCTTCTCGAGTCTATTTTTTTACTCCCAATTTTCATCGAGTAACAGAGTTTAGCAGTCTTCTTTCATTTGTAAGTGATAAAATAATCGAGTTTACTTATATGGTTAAGTTACTATATCACATTAACTCTACTTTGTATTTGAAAATAGTTTTATGTGTTTAACTATGGTTGGTAATTCAGGATGAAACTACTAGGAGTTACAAAAAATTGCCTAATTTTAGAGCATCTACCAATGATCTAAGCACTTGTATGCTAATGATTCTATGGACGGAGTCGGCGGTCACCCTGTTGGCTTATATGCAGCATGTGCACTCATTGAAGCTGCATCCAGTGCTTTGGATCATCCCATTGGTTATCTTGAACCATCACATCTGCTATATATAAAGGTTCTCATCCCTTTCTCCGTATTTTGCTTGTGCACATTTGATATTTGTTTATATATATATATGTCTGCATTTATTATTATTTTAAGCTTGAGTTGTTTGTACACATCATTAACTATAACATTCCATTTTTTTGTGGCTGGAATTTCACATTTTATTTTACAAACCATTCTGCAGCTTGAATACTTGTCTTTTTGTTCCTTTTTGTGCTAGGTTAGGGTAATCAACTTCTTTTCGTGCTAGGGAGGTCTACGTAGGAAAATATGGTTTAATAAAAAATATATGTCAGCTTTTTACTAGTGGAGCTTTTAACTTTAAAATTGGTATAATTCTTAATTTTTTCAAATTAGACATTAGGAGGTTTGATGCAACTATCAACTATTTGAAATCAGTTCAGAATTTCAACCTTTATTATCAGAATATTTTTCATTGGACAATGAAATACATTACCTAAATTATGATGTATCATTTGTGACATGGACTCGGTTATGTGGGTCGGGAGCAGTTGCGGGTTTGGTGTGCCTGTTCGTAAAATTTAAGATATTGGATACCTTTACATATACAGAAATATTAATTGGTGCTAGTAGGTTAGATTCAGTTGTTTGTGAAACTCTTAGAAATATTATAGTGAGAAATTTACATCTTACAATCATATATAAGTAAACAACAATATGGTAAAGAATGTAATTTAATATTGTACACAATTATCTTTTGCTTACCTAAATTAGATTAATGTATATTTACTAGTACTAAAAATTGCTAAAATGTGTTTTTATCGACTACCATTTCTTCAAACCAAATTATTGGTTCTGACATGATCGAGTTAGTGAAATATGAAAAATACTGACTGCATCAGGCAAAACAATCATATTGGTTGAAATATTTCATTCAGTGTGTAATATATGCAGTAACTGTGTCTAATTGAAGACCATTATTCGTAAGACTTCCCTCATACATTCCAAGATACCATGACAAATTTCTCCAAGAAGTCGACGCTGCATTTTTCTTGGGTATTCTGCTAGCAATAAAGGCTATCGCCTTTATGATTTGGAATCATGCACTTTCTTCAACAATCATGATGTTGATTATTATGAAGACCAATTTTTGTTTGTCGTGCCATCTGTACCTGATTAGCCCCCACAGTCCCATACAAACACTTGGTTTGATGTCTATCCGATAAAGGATTTGTCGGTGACAACCCGCGGTGCAGCCACCTCACCACAGGTCATCGCCCCTGCAGTAGCTTCACCTTAGCCTTCATCCGCTTCTGCTGTGGTGCCACTTTCTCAGGCTCAATCGTCTGCTACCCAGGCTGGACCCAAGCTGATGCCTGACCTGACACTGGCAGCTGTGCTAGACCCGATGCCACCAGCTCTTCCCACGGCACCGATGTTGCCGTCCGTAGCAGCGCTGCCCCTTGATTCCGCAACTTTGGCTCTGCCTCCAGCCCAAGCTCCGCCACCTCCTCCCGCGATCGAGCCATCATGTACACGGTGCAGTGCCTGGGATTGTCAAACTCCTGCATAGCTGAATG
Source organism: Rubia peregrina (assembly GCA_032355705.1). Taxonomy (NCBI): domain Eukaryota; kingdom Viridiplantae; phylum Streptophyta; class Magnoliopsida; order Gentianales; family Rubiaceae; genus Rubia; species Rubia peregrina. The sequence continues at coordinate 3,621 of JAULKK010299426.1, forward strand.
ATTTTGTCTATCCTATGTCTAAACCCCCCACTGTTATAGTAAGTCATGTGCCATTACTATCCTCAGGTGTTCTATATCCTTTGACTTATTTTGTAAATTGTAATAGATTTTCTAGTATGAATCTAGATTTTTGGGTGCACTAACGTTCAGTGATGATCCTACAACTTATTTGAGGCGTTAAAGCATGCTCATTGGCACGATTGGTTGATGAGATTAATGCCCTGAAGTGCAATGAAACTTGGACTATGATTTCTCTTTCTCCGGATAAGACTACAATTAGATGAAAATGGTTTTATCGTACAAAGTTTAAGGGTGATGGTACTATTGCACGTCATAAAAGTTGTCTGGTGGTTCTAGGTAATTGTCAGATTGAGGGAACGAGCTATGCAAAAAAGAGTTATGTTAGACTATTCTTATTTGTTGCAGTCATTCATGTTTGGGAGCTTCATCAGATGGATGTTCACAATGATTTTCTACATGGTAACCTTCACGAGGAGGTGTTTATGCGCCTCCTCTTGGCTACCACCCCCAGACATGGTTTTTCGGCTTCATAATTCTTTCTACGGGCTGCAACAAGCTCCATGCAACTGGTTTGCCAAGTTGTCTTAGGCTCTACGCATATTTGGCTTTGTTCAAAGTAACGCTGATTACTCTTTTTTTGTTTACTCTCGTGGTTTGGTTTCTTTGCATGTGCTGGTTTATGTCGATGAATTGGTGATTACTAGTAGTTCTTCGTCGCTTATCTCTGAATTCAAGAAATACTTGAGCTCTTGCTTTCACATGAAGGATCTTGGTGCACTTAAGTATTTCTTGGTTATAGATATCGCTAGAAGACCATATGGAATGTTTCTTTCACAATGTCAGATACTGGGTTATTAGCTGCAAAGCCGGCAGATTTTCCAATAGAGCAACAACACAACCTTGTGCATGTATAGGGGCTATTTTACATTGATCTGGAGCAGTATTAGTGTCTATTCAGTCGTCTCATTTACCTTACCATTACACGTCTTGAGTTCATGAAGTCACCTTGTGTTCCTCGCTAGCAAGCTACACTGCAGGTTCTGCACTACTTGAAGAGTTATCTTGGTCAAAGTTTATTCCTCTCTTCATGTAGTTCTTTATAGTTTATTGCTTTCACTGATTCTGACTGGGCTGTTGCCCTATCCCACGACATTCACTTTCTGGTTATTTTGGAATGATCAGCGATTCTTCGATTTCATGAAAACCAAGAAGCAACCTACGGTTTCTCATTCTTCTACTGAAGCAGAGTATCGTTCCATGGCAGTTGCTTGCTATGAGTTACTATGGCTTAAGTCTTTTCTTCGATATGTAGGTGTTGTGCATTCTGCCCCCATACGATTGCTCTGCGATTGTCAATCTGCTCTTCATATTGACGCTAATCCTATCTTTCATGAATCTAAAAAGCACATAGTGGTATACTATCATTTTTTCAATGATCTGATGTTGCCCAGTACTATTGTTACTCATAATATTCGCACTTTTGATTAGCTCACAAACTTGTTCACGAAAGATTTTAGACGTAATCAGTTTCAGCTACTACTTGGCAAGTTGGGCATTCTTGATTAACATGCTCCAACTTGAAGAGGAGAATTGAGGAAAAGTAATATTTTGTGAATATTACTTTTATTTATATTATTATCCTTTTCCTTATTTAGATCTTTTGTAACACTACATAATGTATCCCAGAGAATGAATACAATTGCAACATTACACCCTTATTTTATACATATTCCTATGATAGAGATGAATGGTGATCTGACCATCTACTACTTTTTGTTTGAATTCATGAAAACGTGGGGATACTGGAAACTAAGACTGGTCATGTTGATCTTCAGATTGGGATGGATCAGCTGTCCGACCCTAATTGACCCAAGAGTTTGGGTCAAATGAGTCGAATCATGTCACACATCGACCTAAATATAGTATATTATTTTATAATTTATTCAAATAAAGTGAATAATTTTTAATCGTAGTAATATTTAAATAATAATTAAATTTTGTTTTCATATAATTCAAAATAAGAATATTATATTATAAATTATTCTCTTAATAAAGAAAAATACAAATATTTTCATTCTATTTAGCAGAATACCTTTAATATTTCATTGAATTTTTTAATTTTACTAAAATTTATTTATATAATTAAGAATATGTATTTCATATTTTAATCAATATGTCATTTATAATTAATAGTAGTTTTACAAATTTATTTTTATCTATATAAATATAAATATATTTAAGAATACTCAACTTGTTTATAAAGTAAATTAATTAGGAGTGTTCAAATTACCTAGCCTAACCCGATCAGACCCATTTTGACCTAGCCCATTTGGGTTGGGTCTAGGGGTGGACATCGGTTTGGTTTTCAAATGTTTCGGTTTATTCGATTCATTTTAATCGCACTGACATTTTATGAAGTAGAACCAAAAACCAAACGATATATGGAGAAACCAAATTCGATTTATTCGAATTTGGTTTTTCGGTTTTTGGTTTCAATTCAAATATATATTTGAATAATCCAAATCAAATAACGGCTATCAAATAAAAGTGTAAAATCATTTTTCAAATAAGGCACATATTTTCTTCTTTCTTACAAACAATTAGGAAGTATGATGTACTTAAGCATCAACCCTTGATTTTCTACATTCGTCCAAAAAATCTGCTGTTTATTAAGAAAAATGGACCAACCCTTAAATCAAAGAACAAGAAAAGCTGAAAATGCAGCCTTATTAATCAAGAAGAAACCCGTAAATCACAACCTAAGTATACAGCTGAATACATTGGAGCAAAAACATATAAATAATTTATATACTATTGTATGTAATTCATAATTCATAACCAAAGCATACTTAATAGAAGACTAAATTGTTTTTTGGTACCCAACATATTTTGGAATACCATCTTTTGTTCCCCGGTGCCAATACCGCGTACATTCAGTAATTGAAAAATGCAAAAATGATTTTTTTATCCCCAAAGGTGATTTTTAGGTAAAGTCAATGGTAAAATTGGCTGAAAATCTGTGAAATGACCATTATAACCCCTGAGTTGAAAAAAAAACTCGATGCCCAACCCAATTTCCGCCACCCAATTCAACCATCGCACCACCCAATTCCACCACTGCCACACCACCTAATTCTTCCCCGCTGCCCTGACCTCTTCCCTGGCACCTGATTCCTTGCTTCCCTGAACTCCTCGTTGTCCCGACCTCCTCCCCCCACCCGATAGAGTTTTCACTCGGCTGCCAGAGCCTCTTTAACTCAGCTGTCCATTCGCCAATTTTGGTCCCCTCCGCTCCGATTTCTTTCTTCTTCCATGTATCCTTGTCTCCACTGTGTAGATCCGACACCAACGCGTGAACTAGATTGAGTGCGCAAAACCCTGTTGAGAAGATGAATTTCCTTTCTGCCACGCACGAATTGCCCTTCCAGTGAGCGAAGTAGCCCATTCCGCCATACCGAACGTTTGGGGAAAGACGGTGATAGGTGGAGAATACGAATTGCAGCCTTGTTGGAGAAGATTTTAGACGCCGGAGAAGACAAAATTGCAGATACGCCAAAAAATGAACGATGCTGGCGACTGATTTCTGTTTTCTAAATCATTTAATTAGTAAATTTTAAAAAATACCTCTGTGTGTTATCGAAAAATAATTTAGTCTTACCGGAAACCCATTTTTGAGGACCACACAAATCATTTTACATTTTTTTGTAACTGAATGTACGCAGTATTGGCATCGGGATCAAATATGGTATTGTAATATATGTTGGGGATCAAAAAAATGATTTAGTCTTAATAGAATATTATTTTTAATTAAGTTATGCATTATAATTCAGTTTTCGGGTCGATTTTCGGTTTAGTTTTAGAAACCAGAAACCAAACCATATTCAAAATTTGATTTATTTTGTTCAAATATTTGAATATTAAATTTTTCCTGGTTATTAAAATTCATATAAATTGATTTTCGGTTCGCCTTTTGGTTTTTGCTTTTTGACCAATTTTATACTTGCCCCATTTTCTTGAGAAAAAATCATTCTTAAAAAAAATCATAAAAAAGAATTTGCTTAATTTAACTTATCCACCATTAATTTTAGATGTGTTCAAATTGCCCAACCCGGCTCGACCCGATCTGATTTGACCCAACCCAAATCAAAACCATATGAACTAAAAGGTTATAAAAAAGAAACATAGTAAAGGAGCGGAATGGTGATGAGCCGCCTCTTCAACCTGCACAGTAAGTACTGGCAATTATTGAATAATAAATGGGTTATTTCATTCGAGGCACTTGTAATTATTAAATTATACCGGGGACAAAATAGGACTCATGCAAGTTAAAGATGCAACATTGGTAAACAGGTCCTACTTATCCTTTTATAGCAGTAACTTAACGTGTTCATAATTGAGTTCCCTTAATTTGAAGAACCTCGGATCCAACCATTTCCTTCACTCAAGGGTGAAAACAAAGAACTGCCATTGAGACATCACAATCGGCATTACTCAGCTTCTGGTTAATCTCGTACCAAACAATTATAAGAAAAAGAGAAGGGGATAGACGGTTAGCAATGGAGATACATAAGAAAAAGAGAGGTGGGCATTTTCTGTGCAGTAAAAGTGCTAAAAATGTAACCCAATTACTTGACAAGTTGACCCACATTGGTAGATTGTGCTTATAAATAAAATTCAACTATATTTTACAATTATTTTGGTTTGCAAATGATTAGGTATAGGGAAATCTCAAAAGTAAAGTGGTACTCCAAAGTTCAGTCCAAACATTTTATAACACTTTCATGGAGGCTTGGTATCACCATGTATCGAATGACATCCAACTATGAAGGCGATGCTCATGACTTGTTATCAAGAGAAACCATTATGGACACTTTGGAATCTCTCTCTCTACAGCCAGAGCACACTCCATGCTGCATTAACAAGATTAGAAAATGAGTAAATAAGATGTCTCAATACATTTTTCCAACAAAATAAATAAGTAAATATCCTACACTACAACATTATATTTTTTACTGTGTACTGATCTTCAAATCTGGAACATACACTTTTGATTTTTCCTTCACTTTGTCTTTCATGGATTCCCATGTTTCACCAAGTATCTTAAAAATTGATTTCACATATAACCTTCTCCTCCTAACAATTTCCTAAAAGAAGAAAACTTATGAGCATAAAAATTATTTTTGAATGTAAGAAAATTGTGACTTATACATTACCTTTGGTATATGAAAATAGAAAACATAGGAACTAATGTGAAATTGGCTGCTATTCTCTTGCGAGTGTTTGTTCCACGTTGAATACATGCAAAGAACAAGTGAGTGAAATAAACTAATTTGCATTACATATATTTCACAAACACGAGTGGTGCAATTCACTAGGTTAAGTATTACCTTATCACTGTATGATAAACAATCTCTTCAAGCATTAGTTGTTGCAGATGTTATTTCATTTCCAAAGCTTCTAACTCCAAACTGAGGGCAAGATTTTCAAATTTCTTAGATAATAATATTGATACATTTTTATTGCCATTGTTAATTTTCACCCCACAGTCCAATATTTTCTGCATACATATATAGCAATACCCATTAAATGTCAGAAACTCTAATTAAACACATATACTATACATATCACACTAAATAAAGAATCAGAACCAACATACATGTGCCAGATGCAATCTGAATTTTTTAGACATAATGAAGACTTGATCATGTCAGAACCAGAGAATCGAAACATGATATGTCAGCTACCTCAATTACACAATGTTATTGCACATATCATGCACTAAATGAAATATTTGAACCAATATAATTGTTTTACCTGGTGTAGTCAGAATTTTTCAGATTACACTAACTCGATCATGTCAGAGCAAGACGAAATAGAATGTAGACTAGCCAGTTTCAAAAACACATCGTACATGTTATTTCTATAAACTCAATAATCTTGTTAGAATAAATGGCAGCCGATAAAGGTACGTTCTAGAAATTGTTAGTAAGAGTACATATACATTACTTAATCTGATTTAGGCAAGCAAAATTCCATAAACTAAAGTATTCTATAAATTACATTCTTTACCATATTGTTGTTTACTTATATTGGATTCTAGAATCTAAATTTCTCACCAGAAGATTTCTACGAGTTTCACAAAGAACTAAATCTACACTACTAGCACCAATTAATATTTCAGTACCTATAATGGTATCCCAGCATCTTAATCTTTTTTAAAAGATACACCAAACCCTTAACTGCTCCCGACCCATATAACCGAGTCCATGTCACAAAGGATACATCATAGTTTAGGTAATGGATATTTCAATGTCCATTGACAAAGATTATAATAATAAAGGTTGAAATTCTGAACTGATTTCAGCTAGTGTTGATAGATTGCATCAAACCTCCTAATGTCTAATTGGAAAAATTAAGAACTATGCTTATTTTAAAGTTAAAAGCTCCACCTGTAAAAATCAGACATAGTTTTTTTATTAAACTGTAGTTTCCTACATAGACCTCCCTCGCACGAAAAGAAGTTGAGTACCCTGACCCAGCAGATAAAGGAACAAAAAGACAATTATCAAGCTGCGGAATGGTTTGTAAAATAAAATGTGAAATTCTAGCCACAAAAATTTGGAATATTATAGTTAATGATGTGTACAAATAACTGAAGATTAAAATAATAGTAAATGAAGACACATATATCAAGAAACAACTATAAAATGTCCACAAGCTAGACACAGGGAAAAGGATGAGAACCTTTAGATTTAGCAAAGGTGATGGTTCAAGATAACCAATGGGATGATCCAAAGCACTGTATGCAGATTCAATGAGTGCACATGCCTCATGTGAGCCAACGGGGTGTTCGTCGACTTCACCTATAGATACGAGTGCTCAGGTCATTGGAAGATCCTCTAAAATCAGGAAACTTTTTATAACGCCTTGTAGTTGCATCTTGAATTGCCAACCATAGTTATAGAAATAAAATTATTGATAATTGCACCACCCTTTAATGAAATGTGGGTGAAGAGAATCTTGAAATTGTAAAAAGGTAAAAATTTATGTGTGTGTGGTGTAAATAGAAAGACACACCTACCTTCTAGTTAAATGTTCAATGTGAAATTTCGTGCATCAATCGTTATATTCCTATCTTGCATGTTCATGACCATAAATATTTGGTAAATTAATCTTTTGCAGTTTTTACTTATTTTTACATATTCAAATATAGTTGTTACTTCATGATGGAGATCAGGGTACGACTACCACCATAAATGAAGACATTCCACGTCTTGATCAAACATTGAAAGGTTATGTTCGTGATCCTCTAAGCGACATGGTTGGACCTATGACAAGATCTAGAATTAAGCTTAGAGATGCTGCATTGAATGGTTTGATTGACCGCCTTCATGATGAAGAACTTAAGAAGAAGTCGGCAAGTTCCTGGATTACTTATTCAAGGTTGTCAATTAATTGAAGACATTATGAAGAACACTTTACTCTTTTTCCCATTGGGGTTTTTAATGAGGAAGTGTGATAATTGTAAAATATTTATTTTTGTTTTTGGACTGATCAATTTCGGCCATGTGGGCCTTAGGAGAGCAGATCAAGTTCTACAGTCCATTAGGGTTTACCTCATTCAGTTATATTCTGATTAGAAATAGATTTGGTAAGATGAGATAAGGTAATATCTTTCCAGTCTAATTCTAGACAGGATCTGCTGAGATATAGCATTAGGATTTGATTTTTGGTATATTAGTTAGATATGGTTTTAGCTTCTTAAAGCTGCCATAAATTTTGATTTAGTTTCTACTTCTGATTATGGGTTTTTTTGGCCAAAAATTCTCCTCTATTTAAAGAGGTTTAGCCGATGGAACACACACAATTTTATACACAGATTATTCAGACTTTTGTGAAATTTTCATTATCTTCATTGTTGCTTAAACATACGGTCTATTTAAGTATTCAATACCTCTTTGATATGCATACCCTGCGGATTTGGCGTTTATAGAGAAACCTTTTAAGTGTACCCTGCGGGCTAGACGCTTAGAAGTCGAGTTGAGTGTGCCCCGCAGGCTAGATGCTGCAATTCGTGCAATTTGTGTGGTTGGGTGATTTTCCCACTCAAACTAATGATCCAATATTCCGCAAACGTCTTCACAAGGAGATTCATATCAGTTGGTATCAGAGCAAAGCAAAAGATCCTTGGACGAGTTCATCATCAGGGGTTTTCGAGTTTTACAGTTATTTAATTTCAAAATTTATTCAGAAAAATTATAAACTCATCATGTCATATTTTAACTATTTTTGTTTGACCTTTCTTAGCAAGAAGGTTGAATCTTGTGTCTAAGGACAGCGAAGGGTCCGCGAGTTAGAATACTTCCATATTACCATCTGCCTTCACCTTCATCAATCTAGTCAGGAGGACGTTGAAAGGTCTGAGTGTTAACAAGTATTATCCACCTTCACCTCTCGGTCATTTTCGTAGATCTAGGTAGCTTATACAATTTATGTGCTTATGATATTTTTTGTCATATCTTCTGAAAAATTATTGCATGCTCATAATCCTCCTTGTTTTCTTTTTCATTATTTGATTTCATGATCTTGAATCGTTGTTTGATTCTTGTCATACGTATAAAAAATAGTCTTTTGTGTCATTTTCCATATAAATTGTGTCATATTTAAGATCCTTACGATCTTGAATACCTCGAACTTCACTTGAATAGAGAGGAAGTTTTCACAGTTTCTTTTTCCAAGTTTTATATCGGCTTAAAAATTGTTCCAAAACTTTTTTTAAAACAAAAATTGAAGTTCAGAATCTGAGAAGTCCAGATCGGACTTTGAGGGTTTGGAAAAATCAGATTTGGGGCTGTTTTGGAATTTTCCAAAAGTTGGGGGATGTTTTGCAATTTTTAAAAAAATTGAATATTGTACACGGCCAATTTTTTTTGAAAATCAGAATCTTGGATTTGTGTGATTTAATTGTGAAAAAAAGCTTGATTTATAGCTGCAAAAATAAAGGGAAAAAAAGAGAGAGAAGGAAAACCAATTCAAGAACAAAA
>JAULKK010299437.1:0-22840 GCA_032355705.1 Rubia peregrina
ATTTGGGGTTTGGTTATCCTTCTTGTCCACCATTTTGAGCATCACAAACCATGTACATCTACATGGTCCATGAGTTCGACTCCCTTTTTGCCAACTTTCCTCCAAAAACTACATGCTTCCTACAAAACAAACATGCACACCAAGTGTAATTGTGTTCCAAAACTATATAACTATAAATAGGAAAACACACAAAAAATACCAAACATCTACAACACAATGCAATGGGACATCTTTCAACCCCTACACTTACAACACACACATTCCTCAAATAAGAAATATGATATGAAAAGAAGGGGAGGTAAACAAAATGACAGGCAATCAAACCTTCCCAATTAATTGTTCCCACCTCAATATCCTCAAATCTACTCGACTAAATTGTTTGTTTTGGTCTCTAACACAGTATCTTTTACCATCTTTTGGTCCCCAAAAGCAAAACTACAATTGTTTAGTACCCCAACAAATTCAAAGTGAATTTTTCGATTGCCAAAACCAAATTCCGGCCGGTTTTCAGGTAATCCAACATTATTTCCGATATAGCTAGGGGTATTTTTATAATTTATAATTTAAAACATTTTCAATTAAAATTTTCTAATTTCTAATTCTTTTATACTTTTCTATTTATTTTCCATTTCATTTTTTCTTTCTTTCCGTAATTCTCTCTGCCACCTCCTTTCCCTTTCTCTGACCACACCCTTCTTCCCTTCGTTCCCATCCCAGCTACCACCCCAGAAACCCATCTCTCCATTCCCACTCCAGAAACCCCAGCACCACTATCCCAAAAAACCCATTTGACAGTTAGGGCGTGATGGCGACAATGAGGGTTTCAGTTCGACGGAGTCGAAGAAGGTGACGGCAAGGGTTTCAATCAGACTGGGATCAGTGGTGATCGGAGAACCACTGCAGTTCATCCCAATTTTTTTACGAATGACATGGGTGAGGACGAAAGACATGGGAATGATGAATTAGGAAGCTTCTTACTCAGATTTGTTCAAATTTTTACTCAAGCATGATGTCGTTGGTCATGTTTTTTGATGGGTTTCACTTTGCCCACAAAACCTTGATGCAATCGGATTATTCTACCTTTATTTTTTGGCGGTGATCTGGGCTTGATTTTTCTGGCGAGCTGGGTTTTCAAAATTTGGGTTGTACTCCTAAGTATTTTTAAACCCAAAATGAGAAATAGGTTAAGGTAAACTAGGATTTTTAGCAAATGACTCGACGGCTGGATCATTTTACATGTGAAGCAGAAAAAGGGTCTGGGGTGGCGACGGGGAGATGGGTTTCTGGGGTGGTGACTGAGAGGGGAACGGCGTGAAGATGGGTGTGGCTATGGAAGAAGTTGTGGCCGGAGAAAGGGAAATGAGGAAGCGGAAAGAATTAGGGAATGTAATAAAAAGAAAATAAATGGAAAAGGATAAAAAGAAATAGAAATTAAAATGTTTTAATTGAACAAAAATTTTAATTATAAAATTACACAAATATCCCTGGCTATATCGAAAATAACACCAGATTACCTTAAAACCAGCCAGAATCTAGGTTTGGGGTTCAGTAATTTCACTTTGAATTTATGGGTTAATAAAAAAATGTGGTTCTATTTTCGGGGACCAAAAGATGGTAAAAGATGCTATGTTGGGGACAAAAAAATAATTTAGTAAATCTCCCCAACATGAAACTCAAAACAAGTCACTACAAATGCACACTATATAAGTGTCAATCAACATACACACAAAGAAACAACTAGTGTGTGGTCCTAGGTTGTGTATTTGGTGGTGGTTTAGGCGGTGGAGTGTAGTGGTGTCTAATGGTTTGGGGGTAAGAATGAGAGGAAAATGTGAGAATTTTGTGTTTCAAAGAAAAACTAATTTAATTTATCAAAGCTCGGGTTACCTCCCGAGAAGCTCCGTATATTTAAGGTTATCGGTACGACCCTAATGTTATCCATATGGTGTAGATTTTTACCCCATCACCATAGGCAACCAAAAATGGAGTGGTGGGGGTAACAATCTTCCAAGAGGAAGATATAGTAGAGGAGGAGTCAACCTTAAAGGAAATAGGTAGTTTGAAATCTTAGCATATCCAACTGGCTTCTCTACATTTTCCTCTAAGGGTTCCAAAAATGTGGGGTGACATTATGTAATATGATGAATTAAGCATAATCACTCCTTCCTCAATTTCTTCACTCTCAAGAAACCACTTCCCATCCCCTTTGGATTCATCTACCAAAATCTCAACTTCAACTAGGGATGGTTCATTTTTGGAACATTGAATTTCTAGTTTGCTCACCCTTTCAATCAAATCACTCACTTGCCCCTCAACTTTCTCAATGCTTGGGAAAAGTGTAATTCCTAAATCTCTAATGTTTCTATGCAATTGTGATTGGAGTAATTCACTAATCTTAGTCACATTAGCCATAGCTTGCAAAATTTCTCCATAATACGATTTGGGAACCAATCTAAGGGATTGATTTTGGGGAAAAGTATAAGTTGGTGAATACCAACTATCAAACCCAAAGTGTTGGTTTCCCGATGCATTTCCATTCCACAAATTCGAGTTACCACTAAACCTCGAATTGGGAGAATATGGTATGGGTACCACTCTTAATCCCATTGGCCTTGGGTATCAACAACTCCTACTTCTCTCTCATATTAGCTTATCCAAGAGCAAGACTGCATAGGGTAGTTGCGATGGCATGTCCTACAAAATCTTAGTCATTGAACCTCTATTCTCCACCTTTTTCCCCCACCAAAATCAAAACAAAGAAAAGGCACAAAAATTAGAATCATAGTGGAAGGATTCTCGGTTCACACCAAGAACGTAAGCAATACCTGATATGAATCTCGTTGCGAAGACTCTGGATTGTGAAATTTTAGATCATTGAAAACAAGAGGGATTTCGCAAACCTTACTTATGACCGCAGGGTAATCTAATTTTGACTTGCTCAATAACTAGCACACAGGATTAGTTCACAAGGTTAATGATACTTAATTAACCCTCAGGATTAAGCAACAATGAAGACCCTTGCAAGCAATGAGTATAACTCAAACTTTCAGAATATTTGATTGATAAAAGATGATGAAAATCTCATGCTATCTGAGCCTCAATCACTTCCACTGGTGATAATGGAACTAATGTATACCTTGTTCTATCCTTAATCACAGTAATCTTGTTAGTGTAACCATCATGCATACACTTATGATCAAATTGCCAAGGAGTTCCTAACAAGATATGACTAGCTTCCATAGTTATAACATTACATAAGATAGAATCATAATATTTTACGATCTTAAAGTTAACCATACATTGTTTATTAACCATAATCTCACCACTACCATTTAATCAAATAAGTTTATAAGGTGATGGATGATTAGTATCAGGTAAAGACAATGATTTAACAAGAATATTGGACCCAGTATTAGCACAAGATCCTCCATCAATAATAAACAAATAATTCTTATCTTTCACAAGGCATCTTTATGAAAAATATTAATTCTTTGTACATGAGTTTCAGCCACTTGAGAGTTTAGGGCTCTCAATGTCATGAAATTACCTTGTCTTTCCAAACCTTGTTCACCCCGATCCTTTATGAAGTTCTCTTCATCTACCTGTTCTTCTACAAAATCATCAAGAGGTGGCATATCAGTGTATTCATCTTCTTCACCGCCTTCCTCAATGTTGGATAACACTCTGGCATGGGGACAGTTACTATGAACATGTCCTCTTTATTTACAATGAAAACAAGTAGGAGTGTTAAATAAAACCGAATTTGATGAAAAGACAGGAGGCTTACCTGAATTTCTTAAAGACTGTTAGGTTGAGGGTGGTGGTGCTGTCATCCTCTCAGTGGAGCTATAAGTTAGATTTGAGTAGGTTTGAACCCACCCATGACCACCATAGATACGCCTCTACCTCTTCTCGAACTAGGGTTTCCATAGTCAAATCCTAAATGTTGACTTGGAAATCCATACCGAGGTTTCTTTGGCCATATGGTACTCTCAACCCACCCTGCTTTCATTAATAAATCATCCATGGAGATATGATGTTGAAGTGTGTCTGGCGTTTGAAGGTTCTCACACAATACTTCAATGAATCAATTTTTAATGAACAGGTCGTCTTCTTTCATTCCAATCCTTTTCATAGTCAACCTGAGATCTGACAGAACTCATACCCGTACGATTTCCTTGCTTCATGTTGGCCAAATAAGAATGTTGTTCCATCAGATAAGTGGGCAGAACATGATAGCAACAAAGTTCAGTCTTCAATCTCTCTTAAGTGGAGATAGGTCTCTTTCTGAAAAGTTGTCTCTATTCCTTTACATTTTTCTAGCACTCGGCCGCATAATGAGTGAAGGAATACTGCGCCACTTTAACCTTTTGCTTCTACTGATAGTCGTTAAGATCAAATAGATTATCAATCTGTTGCTCTCAATCAAAATACTTTACCGGATTGTGTTGACCATCAAATAGAGGGATATCATAATTCAATCCCTTGATCTCACATGCAGAATCCGTTCTCAACCCTGAGCTTGAGCTAGCTCGTGTCCTCCTTCGAGAATTATGATGTTTATTGTGGTAATGCTTCCTTAAAGATCCTCGGTGTGATCATCTTTCCGATTCATGTTATTCTTCATTGGAACTACCATAACCTTGGAATTTGCAAAAAAATCCCTGATAATCTCCTTTCATGGCCGTGGACTATGGTGTAGGAGGTGCCATGGTTTCAATTGTTTTTTCTAATCTCTGCACCTCACTCATAAGTGCATTCATCGTGACATCAAACCAATCTGGATCAAGAGGTTCATTTGGTTTGAATCGATGTTGCTTCCAACTATCAGGTGCCTCATATCGTGTCTATTCACCACGTCTACTAGTGGACGTGTTTGTCAATGGCATATTGTTAGGATTACTAACAAACAGCAGGACGAAAGGATTATTGTCTGCCATATCCGCTAAAAAAGTTTATAACACTCACAAGGCGAAGGCTAATATGAGGACAATCGATCAATTAACCGCAATTTCAAAGCAATAAAGGTGTAAAATACTGCAGAACTTATCTCGAAATTTAAAAATATTAACTCAAAATTAGGCTCTAAAATCTGGAATTAAAAATTCTACAAAGAATAAGGAATAAAACGCAACTTGAATGACACTAATCAGAGCTGTAATGAAGAAGTTATGATCAAAACAAGAATGCTTTATATAGGCAACAAATAAGTTCCGAGAATTTAAGAAACTTTTCCGAAATCAAATGGGATTAGGAGTTTAACTCCAAATCCTTCCTTGAAACGAACCCTAAGTAATTACTTGCTGCCCAAGAAAAATTTTCTGCTCAAATTCACGCCCGAAACTCAGATGCTCTCCCTTTTTCCGATTCCGACTAGGATTTTGGTTTCTTTTCCTTTTTCAGACTGGATTTCATTTTTCTCTCTTTCTTTTTCAGCTATAATTTATAATATTTCCAAAAATAAATCACACAAAATCAGATTCTTATTCCCCAATTTTCCAACGTGTGCAATCCCCAATTTTTTTTCCAAAAACTGCATAACAGCCCCAAACTTTTGAAAATTGTAAAAAGGCTCCAAATTTCTGATTTTTAAACCCAAAAATCCAATTTTGAAATCCCAAAATCCGCTACCATTGTTTTTTTTGAATTTTTTGGAACAAATAAAGCCCATATAAAACTTGGAATAAAAACTGCGACAACTTCTTGTTGATTCAAATGAACTTCGAGGTATTCAAGATCGTTAGGATCTAGAATATGGCACTATATCTACAAATACATAAAAGAATCTTTTTTATTATAAAAAAGGGCTTTATCAAGAATCCATGAACAATTCAAGATTACGGAATCGAAGAACGATAAAGAAAATAAATAGGATTATAGGCATGCAATAGTTCTTCAGAAGAGTGGACGAAAAATATCGCAAGCACATAAACTGTATAAGCTACCTAAAAACTATGAAACTGACCGGGAGGTGAAGGCCGGTAATACTTGTTAACACTCAGATCGATTGAAGAAGGTGAAGACGGATAGTAATACCAAAGTATTCTAACTCTCAGACCCTTCTACATCCTTCGACTCTAGATTTTCCGGCTAAGAAAGATCAAACAAAAATAGTTAGAATATGACATGAAAGAGTTTATAATTTAAGGGAATTGTTTTTGAGAATATATAAATACGGAAACTCAAAATCCCTGAAGATTTTCGGCCACAAGGATCTTTCGCTTTGCTTTGATACCAAATGATAAGAATCTCCTTGCGAAAACTCTGGATTGCAGAATTTTGGATCTTTGACAACAAGAGGGATTTCACAAACGCTAGTTATGGCCACACGGAATTCAGACTTTAGCCCGCAGGATAATCTAATTTTGACTTGCTCACTAACTAGCCCGCAAGATTAGTTCACAAGGTTATTGATACTTAATTAACCCACAAGATTAAGCAACAATGATGATGCTCGCAAGCAAAGAGTATAACTCAAAATTTCTGAATATTTGATTGATAAAACATGCTGAAAATATCGGCCATCCCCCTCTTTTAATAGAGGGGATTTCTAGCTACACAAACCCTAAACATATTTGGAAACTGAATCAACTTATGGCAACTTTAGGAATCTAAAACCATATCTAACTAAAACTCCTTATTTGACCCTAATTTTGGCCATCCTCTTCAAGAAATAGACTTGAAGAATATTACCTTATCTAATCTTACCAAATCTAATTCTAATTAGAATAAAACTATATTTTCAAAAACACTAATTGGACCGGGTCAAAAATATTAACTCTTCAAAATCCCACATGGCCAAGTTATTGAAATAAAATAATGTTACAATAGTTTACTATGATCACACTTCCTCATTAAAAAACTTGGAGGGAAAAAGAGTATAGTGTTCTTCACGACAGCTTCAGTTAATCGATAAGCATGAATAGTTAATGCAAGCCATAGCCGACTTATTGTTGAATTCTTCATCATGAAGGCAATCCATCAAAGCATTCAATGCCGCATCCCTAAGCTTCGTTCTTGACCTTGTCATTGGTCCAACCATGTCAGTTAGTGGATGCCGGACATAACCCTTGAATGTTTGATCAATTTGTGGAATGTCTTCATTTATGGTGGTAGTTTTCTTGGCATCTCCATCAAAACCTATTTCGGAAAATAAAAAGCAAAATAACAACACTAATTACTCAACTAACATGTTATGCAAGTTAACCGTTAGACCTTTAAAACATCCCCGACAACGGTGCCAAAATTTGACCCGCCCCTCCCTAGGTTGCTAATAAATAACATTTTCACAGAAAATCTACTAATTCGAGCGAAGGACAGTTAGGGGTCAAGGATAAGAATTTATATGTTGCACCCGTTCCTACTACTATACTGCCAAGAATGGTAGATAGTGGTAAATACCGAGGCCTTCCACAGAGATGTTAGGAATCTAGTAATATATTTGAAATACCATTGTTGGGTCATCAATCCAATCACGTGTTAGGAATAAAAAGTGTTGTGAAAATAACCATTGGGTGGGGGGATTTTCAACTATTAACTACTAGCATGCAATCAACGGAATAAACTATATAAATAAACACTTGGGGAATATTTACGTAACATGGTTGATGTTATTTCGATCATCAAATTCATCAAATACAAGAACTTAACCCGAATCTAGTGTTTGTGTCATGTGGTTCAAACAATTGTCAAAACTTGCCCCTATCTGTCACATAGAGGTGCACATATAAAAGCTTCCATCATCTTCGCCTCTGCAACTAGGAGAGTGCAAAAATGGCTATGGCACATTGCGCAGGTCTAATTCTCCCCCATTTGATCAAGTCCCAGGTGGAAAACCACGAACGAACTAACCCTAGGCTTACAAAGGAAAAGGAAGTAACCGTCGTATTTATGGCTTCTACGATCAACAAAATAATCCTAGTTTTCTACCAACACTACCTCTACCAGCAACCCTTAAGAAACTTTTGGTTGGCTAACTAGATGTATGGTCGATCGTGACGATTAACAATGGTTACCTTAATAATGCACACGCCTAGTTCCAGGCTATGCCACCCCAAGCGCATCTAGGTTTCCTTAACATTGGAGTAGCATTTGTGCACAAACATGAAAATAGACTCGATTGTGTGCCAATAAAGTGTGACCGTCATTTAATTCACAAGAATATTAAGAATAAGCCGATATCATGATCACAAAACTTATAGAAACAGGTAGATCTAGAAATCTCACAAAATAAACATCAACATATGAATACTATTATAGGCCCCAAACTAGATCTCTATTCCCTAAAAAATAGATCCATGGAAAATATTAAGTTAAATACCATGGATCTAAAAAAATAAGATGAAGCAAAATAAGAAAAGAGAAGAAGTAATCTAGAGAGAGAACTCTACTCTTCTTTCTTACTACCAAGAGAGAGAGAAAATATACATTATCCCTACCTAGTTAACCCTAGAAGACTGAAGGCTCATATATATAGAATTAGAGAATTGGGCCTAAAAATAGCCCCAAAATTAGCCAAAAACCCTTGCAGCCGCCAGGGGCTCGTGCTGGCGCGGGGAGCTGGGCCTGGCACGTACCGTGCCACTCGCATTAACATTGGTTATGTGTCTTGGTGTGGGCTGTCGACTGGTGCTCCATTTTGATATTTTGATCATGTGTCCCGTGTCTTTTTACATGGGCTGTCAATTAGTCTTTGCATATTTGGAGTTGAAATGATCCTAACAAAGGATTGGGATGTCACAGGACGTTTTGAACCAAACGGTTTGCACCTAGATGCTATGGAACAACCAAAATGGCCCAAACGGCTCCTTTCGGCCAAAACAGTTTGTGATGGGGATAACAGTCCGTGTTGGGGGCCTCAGATAGGGCCCGTGTTTCTTGGAATGGGCCGTGCTAAGATCTGACACGAGGCCCCCTCGCTCCTGCTTGGTTGGTTCGACCGACTGACTTTTTTACGGATGAACCCTTGGTCCGATTGGGAGTTCTTGTAGTCGATTTCATAGCGCTCGAGAAGAAAAATCCAAGAATTCCACCCTCAGAGGCTAATTCTTCTCGTATTGTACCTAGAACTCTGTGAAACTTGGATAACGATATCTCCATTTCTTCTTTGGCCTTCTTGAACTTTGAATCCACCTTTCTTGGACCAAAATCCAGCTACTACCATGTTTTAGAGTGGCATTGAATCTTCTACCATCCTTGTGAATGGCCTTCAATATCTTCAAACATCCTTGCGAATGGCCTTCAAATATTTACTATTACCCTAGCGGATGACCTTGCGTAAAAGAAAATGAAAAAGCACTCACGAGCAACCTACTAATGAGATAAACGAGGAAAATTTAGATTCCCTTGAATAAATAGTGTCCATTAGCTTCATTCAAGTCCACAAAATGCAGATTTAGACAAGAAATACAAAATAACCATCTAAACCCTTTGTTGTCCCAACCTAACTAAAACTAGCAATCAACCAGCCAAAAGATTATAATATACTCCCTCCGTCCCATTCTAAATTGATTAATTACTTTTTGAGAGTCAAACTTTGCAAACTTTGACGCTAAATATAAATTAATACATAAATAATAAATATATCACGTGAGATATTGTTAAATTTGTCTTACCATCTATTTTCTAAATATCAATTTTTTTGCGACATTATTGTATGTAACAAGAGATATTTAAGATCAAACATGCTCATTGAAGACCGTGAAAAAGTAAATAAGCGATTTAAAGTGGGACAGAGGGAGTATGTGTTAAATGCACCAGCTAATTCATGCATAAAGGTGCACATCAAGGCCCAAGGCTTGTACTTTTCTAGGGTTCACTTACTTTGGCCGGAACCCTCCACCAAGGAAATTGAAAAGGTTACACCTCTTTTGCCATTCCTGATGTCTTTTAGGGAAAAGAAGAAGGTGGAAATAGTCAATGAAGAAATTGGAGAAGTCTTCAAAAAGTGTGAGATTCGTATTCCCTTGGTAGATGTTGTTGAGCAAATACATAGTTTCGCTAAATTCTTGAAAAATGCTTGTACTATAAAGAGGACCAAAACCATTAAGAAAGTAGAAAAGGTTAAAATTGGATAGATAAGCACTTTGCATCATACGTGCATACCAAAAATATGTGGTGATCTCGGCATTTTTTCCATTTTTATAGAGTTAGGAGCTAAATTTGTTTAAAATGTAATGATATACTTAGGGCCTTCTATAAATGTCAGATCTTTTTATCCATATACACATCTAAACCTAGGATAATTACAAGAAACTAGGGTTATAATCTAACTAGCCGATCATTCACAAACTAGTACTAGGGTGGTAGTTAAAGATGTTTTGGTTAGGGTTGGTAGGTTAGTATTTCCTGCGGATTTATATATTCTTGCATGGCGCACGATGAGGTGCATCCTCAATAATACTAGAGAGACCATTTCTTAAAACATAGAGAACGTAAATTTATGTGCACAATAGAACACCCACCTTACGTTTAAAAAGGAAACTAAACTAAGTTTAGATATCGCATATACAACTACTTGAACCACACCGAACTAATCGATTACCCTACCGAGCTCTGCAGCCCTCTCACTGAATTAAATTCCGAAAGGATGGAACTTTCAGAATTGTAAATTTGGATGGCATTAAAATAGGGAACCGTGGTAGAAACAATTTTGTGGTATTTTACTATAACACGGCAGTTATACACCGCCATGCATTACGGTACGCTGAACAACGATAGTGCAACCATTGTGAATGAGCACAACCTTTATTTTTTGAATCACTTTTCTCTCTCTTTCATTGTAACAATCACACTTACCGCTCTCTTCCTCTCTCACTTTTTCCTCTCACAAATCAGAAAACCCATCTTCATTCTTCTTCTCCATCTACATCCTGATTTTTATCCCCTCATCTTCTTCAATTTTTAAATTTATTTTCTCCAGATTTCGTTCTTGGTGCTTCAATGCACCCAGGAAACCATAGTTTTGACAAAAAATAACATTTTGGGTTTGAGCTAGGGCTTTATTGATCCTTCTGGAAAGAAAATTAGATTTTTTTACTATAGTTTATACTTAGGAATATGTTTAGATGTGAGGAATTACTTTTGAAGGGTTCAATCCATAATCTCAACTCCCATATCTACTGAGTCGTCATGGTTCTTACCAAGTTATGCTAAGTCAAACTGAGTCAATGTGAGTTTATCGTTTACAGCCGAATTAAGAGTTTCTGATTGTGTTTCTTTATGGGTGACGTGTTTTTTCTTCTATTTCTCTGCATCACTGGTTTTGAGTATTTTTTTGTTTATTGATCCAATTAAATCTAAACAACTAGGAATTTAGATAAGAATACGAACAATGGACATCTAAACCATTTGTAATGTAAATCTAACTAAAACTAGTAATCAACTAACAAAAGCATACTAATAAACGTGTCAAATACATTGGTTAGTACATGCTTTTAGTTGCAAATCAGACTTGTTTTTGTAACTTTTTGTTGTTAAAGCATAATTTTTGTGGGTTTTTGTGTTTTTTGCTGTAGTTGCTTCTGATGCATGCTACATCGGTACCAAATCGGTTATCATTCGGTCTATGAGAATGGTGTGCGCCGTCGTACATTTTTAGTTATAATAATATGTTCTTCTGTTTGAGACATCACACCTATGACAGTTTAACAATCGGTAAAACCTATTTCCTACCGAAATCGCATATAGGCATTTCTGTTTACTGTAAATTTGTACATGAAACTTCATTTCTGTGTCGGTCAAGTGTTCAGTTTGTTCGACTATAGAGCGATGCCGCCGGTACATGTCGACCGAGCCACTATTTTGAGCCGACATGTATCTACGATGCATGGCCGATGTCGCACCATGCATTTTCGTGGCTAGTTTTCCCTGAACATTGTTATTATATATTCAGGACTAATGGCTGGTGGAGGATCCTTAAGTCGTCCATTTTCAAGGTCTTTTACCATTATACATATATATTTACTAATACATTTTCAAACTTTATCATAATAATTAATTTTGTTTTCATATAGTTCTCCGCACAACGGAGCAATCCAGAGCCTCTTGTTTTTGACCCTAAACAACACATAGTGGCTACTGATAGCCCACATTTCCACTACAGTCTAGAGCAGTATTACTTCAGGAAAAACAAAACTTTGGTAAGGCTTAAATCTAGCTAATAATTAAATACATGTAATTATTTGATTTGAAATTAATATTATTTGTTGTTAATTGCGCATATATATATATATATTTCTAATCAATAATTTATTTTGGAATTTAATACACCCTAAGGGACATTGTACCACTCCAACCAAATGACAATACCCCGTTGTGCTGAGGTGCTATGGGAGAGAGTGGCGCATGAACTACTCGGTGGGAGGGGGGGCATCAAGGCCCTGTTCCTAAAGGGTTTTGGTGAGTTCCTTTCCAACAACCACCTATGTATTGGGGACATCTTGTTCTTAAAGGTCATAGAAGCTGGGGGGTTGATTGTCTTCAAGGTCATCATAATGCGAGCTAATTGAGATTATTGCTATTTATGTTCAGTTGGAACTAGGACAATTCTTATTCGACTTAATGTACTAATTGTAAGGATATTGTCAAGACTACTATTTTTCTAATAATTTAACTACCTTATTTGAACAATATATAATTGATCGTATGTGCCATTTGATATGTGCATGATTTTAAGAACTATTTTCAACCGTACCATTCAACATCATTTTCTACAATTGATTTAACATCCATTGAATTAATACTTTAGTAGATCAAAGTCCATCCTTTTCAACTTTAGGCTCTGAAAGTTCTATGTTTTACCAAACTACAATGTCGGTCATCCATCACATAACATGTTGGTGAAAATGACATAAAATACGATTTCGGCTGGCCTTTTTAAACATTTCGGCTGGCACATATACCTTGAAGACAATTAACCCCCCAGTAAATACATATTGCGAAAATGACATATAATGCGATTTCGACTGACCGAAGTAAAAGGTTAAAAAATTAAGTAAAAATCTTACCAAATAGATAGTCATTTCATAAATCACGCAACATGTGTGAGATTAATGCACCCGTTAATAGTTAATAGGGGAGAAAAGGGCACCAACTCTACCTTGCCATTACCGATGTGTTTTTGGAAGCCATCTTCTATGCCCAAAATACACTGTTGTACTTCCATGCCTCAACTGACACTAATATGTTCCTTCAAAACAAATGAGGCATGCCTTGTGACCTTTAACCGAATAGACAGACAAGTTCCCATATGTGGGAAAGTCGTTAACGGTGCAAAAACATGGCTCTAAAATCAAACTACTCCTTCCAAAACCTATAATAAATCCTCATTCTCGGATCCCATAACTTTTCAAAGGTCCTCCACCAAGGGGGTTAGGTACACATCGATATCGTTGCTCAGTTTCTCCGAACCGGAGATCATTAGAGACAATATAATGGGCTTCATTTTCATGCACAACCATGAGGGAAAATTGTAATCATTACTATCACTGACCACGAACTGTGATTGCTGCTCATACGTGGCTCATTCCCAATGACGAGAGAGGCCACATCTATCTTTTTTAACTGATCACCATCGACCGGATGACTAATGACTTTAGGATCAACCACTGTCCGATCTGCATGCCAACACAATTTTTTTTTGCATCCTCTAGATTATCAAACAATATTCTCAATCAGGGAATAATAGGTAGATACCAAACAACCTTGACAGGAACATTTTTTGTCTGTGGATTTCTAATTTGTTCATCAACATCCGTCTCCTTTAATTTAAACCGTGGAGCATTACATTTAGGGCATTCTTCTGCATTTAAGTGATCTCTCCTATACAAGATACAATTTTTCCAACAAGCATGTATCTTTTCATAATCTATACCCATCAGACCTAGTACCTTATTCACCTCATATACTGTATGCGGTATTCTATTCCTAACTGGAAGCTTTTCTTTCAACACTTTCAACAAGCCGAAGAACCCAATATAATTGTAGGAATACTTATCTTTTACATTCATCAACTGAAACATAGCCTTAAATATACCATTCCTTCAGGGAATTCTTCATATAGAAGTGTCTCATTATGTCTGTGCAAGTTTGAACTTCTTTTAAGATTAACATTGTAGTTCTAGACAATTTCCTCAACCAACTCATCCATCCTATCATTCTTCTCGGCCTCTACTTCATTCGTAGTATGCTTATCCACATTCTCCCCATGCCATAACTAAATTTTGTACGTTGGATCAAAACCTTATATAAACAAGTCATCCTTCAAACCTGTTACATCTTCATGAATATCGGTGTTCTGGCACTTCTAACAAGAACAATATACATACGAAAAATTCTCATTCGTGACTTTGCAAAGGCATATTTAATGAATTTAGCTACAAAAGATTGACACTCTTCACTTATTCAATCTTCATCAAAACAATGAGTTTTATCCATAGACAATCCTAAAATATATAATCAATACACATTCTTCAGGGTTTTTATTTTAGCAACAACTACACTTACATTTATTAAATTCATGGATTCCATACACATACACATTAATTAGAGAAATACACACACACAAAGACATATGTCAATGAAACCTTAATTATCATGTTCCCACACACATATAACACCACTCATATAGAGTAATGATACTATCAGTGAAACATCATATTGAAACATCATAGTGAATGACGTGTCATTAATAAAAAGACAAAATCACTAATCACATTCCTTAAAAGGCGCAACTAAAAATAAATATATAAGTTTTTTCTAATACCACATGATTCACTATAACATTTCACTATGAAGTTTCACTAAGAATATCATTACTCCACCCATATATTGGGCACTGACCGCACGTAATAAATGGGCGCTGACTGCACGCAACCGCTTTAATACTTCACAACAAACACTAAAACAACCCAACAACATATATATGGCCACATCTAGGAACATGAAAACACATTTCCACAACTTCCCAACTTTTAGTGCAATGTAATAAACCGGTGCACCAATTATACTACACAAATTCCCAAAAATCACAATTCATCGGACATAAACAACAATGTTGTAGCAAAAGCCCATTGAATATGATCAAATGTAATTTCCTAGGTAGAGGAGTACATGAACGTGGTCATTGGTAGCCAAAAATTGTGTTGACTACCCTACATGAGATACAAGAACATATTGTTTCATGGAGCTGATGTGTTTTGAATGTTGAGGACGGTTACCTTTCATAAAGAGATACTATTAAGTGATGGATATATGTAAACATGAATCTATCCAATAATGGATTCAATTCCTTGTTTCACATGCAATTGAGCCATGCAATGTGGCAAAGTATTTTCACAAAAATATGAACCCAACTAAGAGCAATGCTGCGTAGTTTCTCTTTCCCCAAAGAAGTGCGAGCTTCTGGAAATTGCTAAAACATGTATTCAATTGAATGTTACATTCTTTATGCGAGGGACAGTACACATACGAAAAAATGACATAAGAAAACATACCGGAATCTCATGAACTTCCATAACAATTTTTTTCACATAATACATGCAATGGTATCCATATTCCCAAGTACTTTGCCGAATCTTGTGCTGATACAAAAAAAGGATTTGTTTAAATGGTTACAAACATCAAATTGACATAGGAATTCCAAATTTATGAGGATACACGTACATTGATGTTTGTGACATTCCATGCATAGTCTAGAGGGTAGGTTTTTGCTCTTACAGTCGATATTTTTTTGCAATCCTAGAATTGATGATTTTTTTAATCAACATATAAAGACGAAAACATATCAATGGATATTAATAGTTAAATTAGGTATAATTTTGCTGAAGTTGGGAAAACTGATCAACTTATGAATGAATCAATTGAAGGCTTTTAAAAATACAATGGCTACTGCAAAAGAAAACAAGAAAGTAGCTAATGTGATTATTAATGCATAACTTTGCTGAAAAACTGAAAATACGGGTGCAGTTAGATGCAGCTGGTTCCAGAGGGTGAACAAAAAAAAACTAATAAAACCTCAATTTAGTTAATCTTTTACATGCATAGAACTTACTCTCGATTGTACGGTAAGATGTACATCCTTGCTCGAGTGCGGTGCATGATAGTTGAAATCTCTTTCACAGTGAATTCAACCCTTTGTTGAGCACTTTTAGCTAGAGAATTTGAACTAGCCGAAACAAACTGGGCGTGACAGCGATTAACCATCCCATCGCATAGGTGTCTGTAAACAAATATTAAAAATTAACAATCGTTTTGAAGCATCTATAATAATGTAAGCATGCATTCTTACGATGGCCATAGATCAAGTTGTGATCAACTAATCCACTACATATTGTGTCTCTTGTTGAGGTTGCCCATGAAAAGTATTAGTTTGTCAATAAAAATTTCCATGGAGATGTCTTTGGATCAAAACACATCCACTTTGAAAGGGATGTGGACGATTTTCCTAGGTCCAAATACTCGTGTAGATGAACTTATAAATTCACAGATCTGTTGAACATCAACAATGCTTTCTTGGCCTTTGATGACCCCCTGAAAGTTACATGGTATTGTAATTCCATTTGAGAATATGATTAAGTTATTTGAGTTATATAGGAAAATAATTCAGCAGTAGGTGGGATTTACAAAGGGTTAAATGACTCCTAACGGAAAGTGGATGGTCAGAAACCGATTCGGGTGGAGTTGATTGGTCGATCTCCATCAATGCAATAATTTATTTTGCTACACACTAATGGGTAGATTGTTAGTTATGTATTGAAAATATTAGTCGCTATTAAAAATGGAAGTGTGCGTGTGTGTTTGTGTGTTGGGGGGGGGAATGTTTGACCTCCCCTTCAACTGATAAGTATAGGTTGTCAAATGCTCGTTAGGAGTCTCCTCACAAGCAACCACCTTGTGTAGGGAGAGAGTGTGGTTATCAGTATTTGCAAGTCAAAGTATGGTAATATAATTATTTATCTAACCTCTTCTTCCTTCATGGTAGTTTTTGGTGTAAGTGTTTTTCACGGCTTCCAACTTCAACGACCAACGTGTTGCGAGGCAATAACTTCTCATTCTCTTAGGTAATCATATGAGTGATAAATGAAGTTAAGTTAATTTGTGAAAAGATCACTACGCTAGTATCATAAAGATACAATTATCATACCCCATGATCATCTTGTTATTTAATGTCACCGATCAACTTTACGGGCCATAGAATCTTATATCCAATGGCTTCAGATATAAACTCAAATTTTCCATGTTCAATAGGCAAAGGTGCCTTCGGGATGATCATAGGTCCACAAATCTCAACTTGTTTCCACCTGATAAGCAAGTCTGATTCCTCATCCTTAGGAAGCAAGATACCAAATGCAGCAGCGTCCATTTGTCCATTGTGGTTCAAAACACATAGGCATCATTTTTTCCCTTTCCGAACAAAAAAATCACAGAATTTGAAAACAAAATATCACTAGAAGGAATTGTAAAAAATAAATCAGATGAAAATAAATTTATCAATGTAATTAATTTGAAACTTAGACCTAGTTCATAAAAGTAAAATTTGATACGATTTTTGACCATCAACTTTTTTTTGTCGCCAGAAACAGTCATATAGATCTATGCGATTATTAAAATGCAAGAATAGAAATATTTCTATGGAATTTAGGAAGAAGGGAAATTTTTTTCCAGAGAGAGCAGCTACGCATAGGTGAGGTTAGTGGGTAACTAAGAAAATAAATGATATCGTATGTGTAGCACATCCACTCTATTAGTTCCTACATGGGGATTAAAAACTATTGTAAATTTGTAACCTGAGAGAGCGGCTGTGCGAAACCACTCTTTAATGTTAATTTGGGAAAGTAAAAAAAGTGGCACTTAGTGTAGCTGCACGCAGCTGCTCTATTAGTTTCAAATGAGGTGAACAAAACGGTTACCCTTGAGAGCAGCTGCGCGTAGCCGCTTTGTAACCTCCATCTGGGAAAACCAAAGCTAGAATTAGGCATTGACCGTATTGGCGCGTAGCCTCTCTGTTACTTCAGTAGGAAAAATAGCATATCTAACAATGGCCACAACTAACAACGACCACAACTGACAATGGCCAAATAAATGGACATAACTAACAACATCCACATATATGCACACAACTTACAACATTGACCGGAATTTGGAATCCAAAATCACCATCCATAGGAAATCAACCAATAATATCCTAAATCAACATCCTACATCATGTTCCTTGATGAAGAACTAACAGAGCTGCTTCCCTTTTGGAATAACCAAACAACAATGATTAGCACACCACTATTGACCTAATATTTATTACCATCACATACATGTGGAAAACAAACGGGTGTGGTTTTGAAATGGATTTATTAATAAGAAACATCTTATTATGTTAAATTGTTAGTGTCTCATTTTTGCGTAGCATAATATGTGACAAGGGACATGTTATAAAATACCTCATCATCATGAACGTCCTTCTATGGGTCACTTGATCCGGATGCTGAAGGAATGAATACTTGGTTGTCTTTATCTGTTGGGTTAGACGATTTATTAAGGAAATTGCAGGCAATATCCAAGTGCGGAGTAATAGGTTTACCCAATTATCCTTCCAGTTATTGTGATTGCGCCTCAAAGAAGGAAACAAACCTTTCCTTGAGCTCGACAACCTCCGTTGACACATGTTTCTCATTTGCTGCCTCTTCAAATGCTATTGTGTTTGTACTCCCACAACGACTAGATGCATAACGTCTAATATCAATATGTGGGAGGGCATCCTTCATCTTTTCGTTGTAGAGAAACCTGAATAACGACCCCCATGATCCTTTTTACTCGTTACTTGAGCGAGGATATCTTCTTTTCCTATTATAACCAACTCCCCTTTCTAGTTCTTGTCCAAAAATGTTTTTTTTCTATTCATCAAAACAAATCAAAGTCATTAGTATGCATTTGACATGAGAATAAAATTAGAGAATGAATTATATATTAAATTTCCTCCCAATAGTGGGAGCTTCCCTTTTAACATAATCGTTAGTGTAGATGGATAATTTCTTATCCCAATTAGCTTCTAGGAATACCTCTGATCGATCCGGTTTGAAATCCATTCTTTCAACTTCCGCCTCTACTTCTTCTACACTTCGACCTTGACTCTTAAGCTCATCAATTTTGTACCCTGTTTTACTCTTCTCGAGTTCACTAGCAAGTCTGCGATTCCCTCCACTACCCGTATGATGGACATAGTCCCTACTTGCGGTGCTTACCTTTACTGCATCACTTTTAGCCTATATGGTCATTGATTAGTAAAATATATTTAACGAATCAATAACATAGATTATATAATATTATTTATTGACCTTGAATATAGGGGTCAATTGATGTTTTTCAAATAGCTCCCACTCGTTTCTATCCATCCATCGATACACCGTCTATGGATAGATGCCCGGTTTTTTGTCGACAATGTACTTTCGACCCACCTCCGCCTTCCAATTCCTCCACTTTTCTCCCATATAAATTGTCCATTTCTTCCAGAACTTATTCATTTCATTGAAGGTCATTTTGGTCTGAATATCCCAGCCCATATATACAAATTTCTATGCTGTAAATTTAATTTTTTTTGGAGAACATCAAATGACAATAAAGGAATGTAACACACTTAAAAGAATGTTTTCCCAAGCATATTTCTTTAAGTGTTCTGGGATTTGTCAAAGGATTTGTCAAAGAATATTCGTAGGGGTTTGTTTTTCTTTGCTAGTAAGACTGACTTGCATGTGGCTGTACCTCTATGCTTGGAATTCTATTTTATATGGAACTTGTCCAAATTCTCCCCCTTGTCCTCGGTCGAATTCACTCATTGTTCATCCTTCAATTTCTTGAGCTAGATGCATCATCCACAATCTCGTTACTGACATCCTCATTGTCATATTCTTTAATTGGGTGACATAATTCTCCTTAACATCATTAGTATGACCTATGTTCTTGAGAACCAATTTCTCTTTTTCCTTCACCATTCAATGCAATTGGGCCCTTGTATGAGTGAAACAAGGGAAGGAATCACAGGTGGACATGTAAAAAATTCCCACAAATGAAGTCAAGAAAATAACATACTTATATGAATGGATAAAGGCAACACAAGGGAGGAGAATATAATGGTGGAAAAAAATGGAAGGAGTGTTGACAATTAACAGGATCTAATAAGGCACACAAATAAAAATAAAATCCCACCTCCCTATGCACATAAATGAACTAAGCAATATTACAATAAGCTACACTAGCCAAACTAAATGGCATACAAATTCGAACACCATATTCCAAGCAATGAATTCTCATACCAAATGCCTACAGTTTTGATAACATAATTATCATTGGTTCACACGACCGGTGTACAAAGTAAAGTAGTCCAGGATACTCAAAAGACATCCATAACAATTAAATGCAATCCACTAAACAAATTGTTCTCAATATAAAACTTAGAAAACAATGAAGTCCTCATAACAAAATTAAAGTACGGACATGTTCACAATGATAGACTATGCTACCATACAAATTTATGAAAATGAAAAAAGTCATAAAATGTAGAGGGAACGCAAAGCAACAAATTCTATTCTCCCTACTATAGTAAGAATACAATTGGCATCTACCCAATAATTACACATCTAACCTTTTTTGTGCTCGACCAAATGAAGAAGGCATATGGTAGTGGAAAATTTTATATAGAATGGGAAGGAGGCTAGGAAGGGAGAAACTTTAAACAACTCCGAGACCGCATATGTGGGAGGGAGGGAGAAAATTCAGAAAAATTGCAGAAGGATGGGAAGCAGGGGAAAAAGGTTAGCAAGGGAGATTTTTCTCTCCAAAACATGGGTTCCAATGCCCGTGAAGAAATTTTGGCAACATGGCCCAGCTTATTCCGGGAGACTGTCTTGGAGAAGAGGGGAGATTGGGAGGATTTGTATTTGGGAAAAGTTGGAGGAGAAGGAGTGAATTTGAGAAAAAGTGGAAGGAGAAACAGTTGAAAAATTGAGAGGGAATGTGCTAGGGCTTCCCGCCAATGGACTAATATTGGGAGGAAAATTTGTTTCTTTGGCCAAAAATGTGGAGGTAAAGTAGATATGTTGATCTTCATTGTAGAGGGAAAATAGATGTACAGAATATCTCAATTGATTAGTCCAAAATGACTTGGATGGAATCCCCACAGTAACTTATATTTTAAATATACATGAAAGTATATACTTGCTCTATTTATATTAATATGAATATGCACCATACTCAATAATTTTTTTGAAAAACTCAAATTTCACTCCTTACAAAATAGTAATGACATTGATGTTGTGATTTCTTTGGATTTTGCTTAGTGACTGATAACACATATGTATGTGTATATATATATATATAAATGTATGCCTATACAAACATATATATATATATATATATATATATATGTATGCCTATATTTATGTACAACAATATATATAGGCGGAATAATGGAAAAAAATTAAGAGTTGCCCATAAATTACCACAAGTAAAATAAAAAATATATTTTGGATTAGTGTCTCCCCAACCGTCAATTACATAGTACGTCTACAGTCAATCAAAAAGCGCACACAGAATGCCTAACCAGTTAAGGGTCGACCAAGGTGTAGCATTTAGTCCGTTAGTGTAGGTAAATATGTACGTTGACTAGTGTTTGACCAACCGTTACTGGAATAGTACGTCTACCGTCACTCGACCGGTGCACATAGAATGCCTGGCCAATTATTTGTTGACCTATGTTTAACTATTTGATTTAGTATGTTTGTCACTGGTGTAGGTGCATATGTATGTTTACTAGTGTTTGATCGACTGTTAATGGTATAGTATCTATAGTCGGTGGAACAGTGCACATATAATGCCTAACCAAAACACGATATGACTAAGGTTTAACAATTTCATTTAGTATGTCATGTATTAGTGTAGGTGAATATGTATGTTGACTAGTGTTTGATCGACCATTGCTTGTATAGTACGTCTACAGTCAATCGACCAGTGCAAATAGAATGCATGGCCAATTATTTTCCAATTTATGTTCGACTGTTTGATTTAGTATATATGTGTGTCACTAGTGTAGGTACTTATGTATATTGACTATTGTTTAACTGACCGTTACTTGTGTCATTTGATCGTAGTCACCCGATCAGCACTTATAGAACGCTAACTGACTAAGTGCCGACAAGCGCTAACTCTGTAAGTTACATACTCTCTTTGTCCCTGGTACAGCCCCAAAAAATATTTTCAATGGTCTTCAAGAAACATTATCGACTAATAATATGTTTCACTACGTACTAGCATAGTACCATCGCTCGGTGCTCAATTTTATTAAGTGATGTAAATGTGTATATATATATATGTGTGTCTTTATTTTGAATGAGATATTTATGGTTTTAAATATATTTTTGGAAATTATATATTTAACATGTTATGATTGCTTATATATAGCAAAGAAATAAAAAGGTAAAAGTAAAAAAAGTGGGAATGTTGTTTTTAAACTTGTGTTTAGGCCAGTCAGAATGAGTTCAACATCCCCGGTTGAAAGTACCAAGTGAACCATTTCCATTATATGATGTTCGGGATAATATCAGAAATTAAATAGTTTACTTTTACAAACAATTCAATAATACTAATCCAACAATATTTAATACCATAATATTATTGTCTAGATTCATGTAGGCCCAAGATGGTCCATTTTTTTCTTATTAGTCCATTTTTGTCAATCATAGAAAAGTGATACTTAAGAACACAACCCTTCATCTTGTATAATCCACCCTCATTCATCAACCACCCCCCACTTTGGCCGACGGAAACCTCTCTTCCCTAACCAAGCTGCCAAAAA
>JAULKK010299438.1:0-12683 GCA_032355705.1 Rubia peregrina
CTCGAATGCTATATAAGCTCTAATGATGTATGAGATCGAATGTTGTACGAGCTCAATCAAAGATCAAATACTGTATGAGCTCGAATGTTGTACGAGTTCAAATGTTGTACGAGCTCGATCAAAGATCGAATACTGTACAATCTAGGTCAAAGATCAAATACTGTATAAGCTCGAATGTTGTACGAGCTCGGTCAAATATCGAATACTGTACGAACTCGAATGTTGTACGATCTCGAATGATGTACGAGCTCGAATACAGGTTTGCATGTATTTGAGTCGAGTTGGAACTCGAGATATTTCAGCTCATTTATGATCTTAAGTTTTGTAGAAATAAAATGAAAGGATACGAATTGTACCATGTCTGATGACAAATTAGAATATAATTTAAACATGTGAATGAGTGACGGTCCGTCTAATAACACCTAACTATCAGACTTCTAATTTATACATGCGTTAAATACGTATAATTTGTGAATTATAGTGAATTTTTATGTTAAATATTACGTATGTATTTAATTGGGTAATTTTGGGTATTTTTTGGGTATGTGTTGGGTTCCCATTAAGTTAACATAATTTGGGACCAACTGGGATCAAAATTTCACATGAATATAATAATTTCCCATCCCGCCCAATTTCAAAAGCTAATGGGTATTTAATACCCGATCCCATTAACGACTCATTTATCAATTTCCCATCCCATTTCTTCCCGATCCCGCCCAATTGACATCTCTAATCACATTCTCTGTATGGTAATATTTTATTTATATATAAACTCAAATATGTGGTTGAAACCTGAGAATGTTCACTGTCAAATAGTAAAATTACACCTTAATACGGAGTCTGACAATCTATATTGAAGTTAAATTATCATATCATTGTCTATAATATATAATCCAATCAATTAGGACACTAATACAGTGTGGGGAAGGTTTAACTAAATGAGTCATCAGTTTCACTACATACTAATGAGATATGCATTTGGTTAACATTGAACTAGTCCAAAATTAGTCTAAGTACCATTCGATGATGTTGGATCCATGCCGTTCAATTTTCTAAGGATGCATCCACACTCTTCTGCAACCATGCCCTTTCCCAACGCAACAACTACACTCTGAACCAGAAAATATCAAAATCAGGGAAATGCATTCGAGTGGCCTAGGACATGACAATCCATTGGGCCGGCTAGGAAATACAATTATTCCCCAAAACCACCCAACTCGGACACACGATAGCTAGGGTTGAACCAAAACATCCTAACAACCCATTTCCACTCTGGCCAATTCATATTAACCTCCTTCCCCATCCACAACATATCACTGAACGACGAAGCTGAAGAGATTAAACCATTTCAAGGATTTCAAATAAATGCAACAATCTTAATTAAACAGTGTAATAAAAGATTTTTTCGAAATGTTACTAAGCATGTTGGATGTTGGTTTCATAAATTGAGATAAGTACGCTAAATCCTACTACCGTGGAAACCAAAAAAATGGGATTTCATGTGGTTGAACAGTACTACTTCTGTGCCCAAAGTGGTTGAAGGGTCGCACACTTCGGGGGTGGGTGGGTTTCTAATAGATCCAGAGGAGACGTGTTCGGGGGGATAGGATTTATGTCAGCGGTCTGTGTGAGAGAACGTCCCTGCGTGAGTCAATCTCTGTAGGAAAAGCTGGGAATATGACTATAGATTTTAGCACGACGAATGGTCCACCCACGTGAGCCTTCACAATTCTGACCAAATTAATAATTATCCTCATTAATCATACATTTCAGCCTATGTGTCGCATTGTAACCATAATCAATAGTCCACAATGAAAACATAAATATATAATTAAAACCTAAACAATTAAAAGTTCATTTCTTAAAAGACACTCGTTTCATATATTATGTTAACAAAGAGGTTTATACAATATATGGAAAGAAAATAGTGTAAAATTCGTAGCTCCATTCATCGAGTAAATACTACCACAAGTTTAATAATAAAATTTTAATATCCCAAATCTACTCCTTTATCGTCCTACTATTCTACGTAAACCACCCATTTCCATAATTCAGTGGTGAAAAGGTCGTACCTTAAAATTGTCCCTTAATTTAATCGCAAGAACACTAATGTGCATCATAGATAAAACCAAAAAACAAGTCAAGTGAATAAAAAAAAATGTTGGGTTTAAAAATAATGTGCGTTTACTGGAAAAGCGGTGAACATGTTCAATGAAACACAAAATTATGGATGGTCGCAAAGGGGAAATATTCCAAACTCAAATAAATTGAACCGAAATATTACTATGATGTTACAAACATACGAATTACGTAAACCCTATTTTGAATATTGATTAGGTTTAGTTTTACGAATTCAAACTCAATTGGTGACATAAGATTTTTTGTTTGAAAGGCTTGGTGGATCAATTATGCCTTCATTGATCGCTAATGGGAAATGCATACAGTTTTAGTTTCATAGTAGTTATTAAAGTCATTTCATATTCATTTGTGTTTTAAGAGGGATAATTTAAATTCCAAATACTGTTTAGAAAATTATTATTTTTCAAGTAATTTGGTCAGGTTGACTGCAATTCAAGGAAATCGGATATAAATAAGCAAAATTGGATTAGGTTAACCTGACTCTAACCCCATACGCAATTTAAAATGAGTACAGTTAACCCCATAATATTATCCCACCATAGGATTTGATTGCGTTCTTCATCGACCGACATCTTCATTCCAATATAGGATACAATGCTCGTGACTTGAATGAAATGATATCAATGCACAAATTAATTACAATGACACTAAATCTTGAGTATTCAGAAATTGATGAGTACAACTCATGTTATTAACCATTTAAATGTTCCAACCGAGATAAAAATTGACATTTATAAAACCATTCAATCATAGATTTTTGTTACGATGGTATTCGAACAACCATATTGTGTAATTATCAACATGTGTGATATTTCACTAATTAAATGAAAGAAAGGGATTAAAGTGTAAATGAAATACTGAAAGTTTTACCTTAATATTGTGACTGTAAGTACTTAAGAGATTGTTACATTTAAACCCCCTATTTCTATATTTTGAATAATGAGGTCCACAACGTATCTATAGTACTCTCACACCCTAACTTCACTACGTGGTCAAATCAAGAGATGTGTGTTACAGTATATACACGTTACTCACCAAAACATCCTAATAAACACATCACATATTACAAAATACGGAGTACATTTTAAGATCAATAGCAGTCTATCAAATCATATCGCATAAATTCAAACAATGAGGTTTAAGATAGAAATGAAATTAATTTTCCCATAGTTAACAGTGAGGGAATACGTCGGCATTAATCTCATTCTATGTTACAACATTGTATATATCTGCGACTACGTTATTTTTCGGAGGATTAAAATATGTGTACGATGTCATGAATACCGATAATTAATACAGGAAATATTCCCCATAAACAAAGAATCCATGACTGATGATCCAATCTCTCAAATATATATTGCATGCACCAAAACCATATCATTACCTACATTGCATGTAATAAACAACGAATCATTAATTTTTTCAATACCGAAATTATTTTGTTAGACCATTACAACCTAAGTCATTCGATTGCTCTTCAAATTAAGGGCCTAAATTGTAGCCGCATCTTCATTTTATTTAAACAGAAAATTACTAATCAAATTTAATCCGGTTGCACACTACATCCCGCCAAACAATGTTACTCTAAATGAAAAATGGCGTCCCAGTAGTAATTTATTCGTTCTCATTTTCTTTCATTATTACCCATGCATTTTGTTGCCATTTCATTACTTTATTTTTTAATGTAGTCTGATATTGCTCACATTTTCATACAGGTTTTAGGGATGCAATCAATTCTGGGATAGATAAGTCGAATGTATTTGGGATTGAACATATATTATAACATAACCTCAAAAGTTTAAAAGCAGAGTTTTCTCAAATGCAGTAGAACTATAGGGGTGTTCAAAGTGCTTACCTATTTGGATGGGATCGGGTCAATGACCCATTTGGGTCAATTGGGTTAGGTGAAAAAGAGTCAGGACAAAATGGGTCAGGTAAAAAAAGGTGGGACAAAATGGTTAAGGTCGGACTTCGACCCAAATCGACCCGTTTTGGCACATTCGTATTTTTCCCCATTTTCCTGAGATTAAAAAATTTCATTAAAATTGAAATAATTCATTGGTTAAATTCAACATATCGACCATTAATTAATTTCGTAATTTTTTTAACATTGTTGAAAAATTATACTCCAGTGAATTTTGCATAAACAATCAATTGTAATAGAACTACAATTAATTATAAAAAATACATTAATTAAAATATGAAACATTTATTCATAATTATATAAATAAATTTTAGTTAAATTATGGCTTCTAATTTAATTATTAAAAGTATTCTAACTAAATAGGAAGAAATTAATTATAATTTTTATTTATTGAACAATTAATAATTGAATATAATATAATATTCTCATATTAAATTTTAAACAAATAAATTATCATTTTTATTATTTAAATATAATGCATACAGAAAGTATTCAATATATTAAATTAATTTAAAAAAATTACTATGATTTGGATCGATATGGGTCGATTTGGGTTGACTTTCTAGCCCGACCCAACCTGACTCAAGGTGTGGGTATTTTTATCTGACCTATTTGATCCTAAATTTTGTGAATATTTGGGCCAAGATAGCTGACATGCCCCAACCCGCGGGTCAACATTACCAGCCCTAGCAACTTGTGGATTATTGACAAGAGATGTTTTCTTTCATTTATTCTTTGCCCATGAATTACTATTCAGTTATGTTCTATCAATTACACAGATTGTTCATATCAACAACACGTTGTTTGGGAAATTCATACAATACAATTTCATACATTTTAAAAATAGTTTTAAGCTATCTTGGACTTTACTCCAACTAATTTCCATCCTACTTCGTTAACATTTTTATAAATTTATAATGTTTTATGTATGCTAACCTTGTAATTAATTTATTAAATGTTGATTTTTTTAATTTTGAAAGTTCAGTAGTTTTATTAATTTTATCATATTACGATTCACCATAAGGTATATTTGGAGGATAAAAAAATATTTCGAAATAATTAAGATTAAAATGAAATAAAGTTTAAGGTATAAAGTGAAAATGAAACTAATCTTCGTAGTTCAAATTATTGTACTGGTAGATTGAATTTATTGGTATTTAATAAAACATAGCGTTCTTAACAAATCATAACCACAAGTGCATCTACTGTCCAGCCATGTCTCATGCTACGAGTCATGTTAAATTTTAAAAATCAATGAGGATCAATTTTGGAATACTTACATAACACAAAAGTAAAACACCTTCCCCAACATCACAAACTCTGTTTCCCAACAACATCAACTGGAATCATACCATCCCCATCAAGTAACACACTCCTCCAACACAACCCACCCACTCCATTCAGCTGCGGGCAGGTGACTGACCTACCACTTGACTAGCTCAAGGCCCGAACTATTGCCATTGTATTTCTCGGATCACCTATTGGAGCCAAAAATGTCTTCTTCGGCAGGGATGAAACGTAGCCCGATACATGCAATCACTTTACCGCTTGACCTGTTGGGGGGTTCCCATCATGAGTTTACCTCTGGTAAAGAAATAATGACATCCATAAGGTCCAACCACCATAACCATTGCCATCGATCTCTCCATCATCCGGCCAACGTGATTTCTTTCAAAGTTAGTTACCCCTACAATGACGACAACCACTTGGCTGACCTATTCTCTGACTTGAGTTTCCATAAATAGTAACATTTATATTTCTTCATTCGTCTTACTGTTGGTTCCATGTTCTTTTCTTTTGCAAGGAAATCTCATGAATCTTAACTGTTACGATAAAATATTTTCATTTGTGAAAAGACAGAGTTGTATATGTTTAGGATATCCATAAATAAATACGGTATAATATCAAAAAAAATTCCATAGATACAAAGTGCATTCAACATTACTTGTGCAGACAATTTTGGTGTTTGAATCCAAATTTATCAGCATATTCCGGTGTTCTCATTGAACCGGAAACATAGGATTACGTTTTAAAAACCATAGGATTACACTTCAAATAGTCTCAATAAAAAAAACTATAAGTACATAGGGATAATACTGACACTAAAAATCACATTTTAGTAGAATCTATTTCTAATGAGTTCAAATACGAAGGGTTTCTGGTCCAGATTGCCAATAATTGCATATGTACACCACAAAAGTCTGTGTTCATTTTGAATAAACTCTGCTTCACGTTGAGGAATATTATTGCAATGTTAGTTATAATTAGTTAGGTTTCTAAAATATTTAGAGGTACGAATAGATTAATAGACCTGGTCTGTAGTTATCCCAATAATTTTTTATTATGTTGACTTAAATGAGTTAATGCAGGAGTGCATGCTTTTTGGCTATAAGTTTCCAAGTGAAACTCAGAACAAGTGTGAATTAGAAAAACCAAATTCATGTCCATCCTCATCATTATTACTTTCTCATAAGTATCATTTGCTCAAATACTGTAAGTTCTAATATGTTCTAATGTAGTGTGTGCAATGTTGTAGTGAAGTCTGAATCACTGTGGTATCTATTGAGGATGTTCATTTCTTTTACTTCACAAGCTTGTCTAATTTAAGAAGGATGAACGCCGAGTTTCTACCCTCTGCCGTGACCTTCATGTGGTCATGGCATATCATGTAGTGACGAGGAAATAAATTGTGGGTCTTGTGAGATCAAAGGTGGGTAGTTCTAGTTACCTAGAAATTTCTCAACCCTACAATGCCAATGACTGCATTGAAGAGTTCATCTGAAACCTGAGTTTCCTCAAAATTCACGCGCAGTTCAGCAATAAACCTACTCCATCTACATTACCACAAGCTAAAATGTATTCAATTGAGGATGTTCATCCCACACTAGCTCTAAAAAATCCCTACACATATTGGTCAGACATGATAACTTTGTCGCCTAACCCTGAGGGTTTCTACTACACTTATCCATGCTACACGTGTTTTTCTTTCAAAAGAAAATTTACAACGAAGGTTTTGGAGGTGGCTGACTACTGTCTTTGGGCCGAGGAAAGTAATGAACATAGGTAATGCTTCACGATAAATGTTTGACACATATATAATATATTTTTGTATTATCCAACTGATACTTACGAAAAATCAATTTATTTAATCTACAATTGATACTCGAGTACATAATAGTTTCAACTTCATCAATGCAGGGATGCGTTAATCAACGAAGAACTGTGCATTGCCCATCGTTACAAGGAGTGAGATGAGAACTTTATTTCATGGCGTGATATTATCCTTATCGGTGATTTCAATTTGGTCCCGTATGCTGAACTATAAATGGAGGAGATGGGACACTCAATTTGCATCCTTGCACTTGATGGATCTGGTAACTTGTGTATTAAATGTAGCACAACTGTCATAAACTTCACCACTTGTATTACATGGCTAAATTAACTATGCTTAGTTTATCTTTTATTAATTTTGCAAAATTATTATTGCTGTTACAATTAGAAAACCTTCACTTAACATATCCCGTCGAAGTGCAGGATAAAAATAACATGACTATTGAGAACATCCTAACTCATTGGATGAAATGCCAGCGTCTGACCAAAGTCAAGATCAATCGGAACTCCTTGTTACCCATCTGTATTGAATATGACTTGCATAGCTACTCATCTCTCTTAGGTTTTAATAACAAGTCATCATTTTTCATGAACATGAACAAAGGTTTTTTCCTTTCCAAATGAGGAAATGGTACATCCTCACTGTTGTTAACTTTAGCACCGCAACAGTTAACTACTTCTACCTGCCGCCATATTGGCCAAGAGAATTTGGATGCTTACACAAAAGTGTTGCAAGTTATCCTCATTTGTATAACCTGCCTTTGTTCATTTGCATATGCTATTATAGTGTTCTTAGACTTGTCTATTTATTTGTGCCCATTTTCGAGTGATGTATGATTACAGAAATAGTAGCTGGATACCTTAAGGAAATATCCAAAATAAAATGACTGCTACAACTTTCAATAAGTGTAACACACACTTATGTTACGAAAAGAGAAACTAAGTGATTCAAAATACTTGGAGTATATTTTATGCGCGAATATAATGTCTTATCAAACTATTGCTATCATCGATCGTTGTGGTTACAAATTTAAGAATTATGCATATAAGTTGTTTGGACTATCAAATAATGTCTCCCAATATCTCAAATAACAGGGCCCCTATGTTTGGTGCTTACTGCAAGGTCTTGGTGACAACTAGGCCAGTGATTTCCTAGGGTTCAACTACAGAAATATAGTTTCGCACTGGGATTGGACCAATTGCATTTCATATTGCAGTTTTATTATCATGCACATGATGGATTACTTTGATGGAAGTTCAAGCATCTTTGAAAAACTATGGTGGAATGAGGTACGTCTAGTTGTAACTAAACTTTCATATCATTCTATTACATTTTTAATCGTTTAATTATTTTGCCTCCCTTGCAATCTTAGCAATATAGCCGCACCACAACCAGGGTGAATTATTTATTCCGTATAGAAAATTACGGTGTGAACCTATGCCACATGTATGTCATCGTAGATACTTCCCTCAACTTCCTCAAGAGGTTAAAGGAACCACCACATGCTATTCTTCCACCCTAGAGAACTAATCAACTAGCGGAACGACCATCTCATCAATGATCTTTCCCCAATCAATTTCATATGTACTCACTTTCTTACCAGGCGAACAATGACTTGCTATGTTAATTACTTATCTTCGATAACTTCTTGTAAACTCTAACTCCCTAGACATTGCATGAACTACAGGGATGAACAATATAATCTTGTTAAGTACTTAGATATATCGAAGCACACACTCTTCCCAACTCTCTTAAAAATTATCCTGGGAATAAATTAGCAACCATTACATATGTCAACAAACATTCGCCATGAAACACTACTGCCTTCCATTTTCATGCATGCTAAAACCACCCAACCACTCACTAAATCAACATCATCCACCATTACGGTTTTAATTATCTTTCCATGACTTTAAATAGATGTATGGCTTCAGTGGCCAAACAATGCCTTTATAAATATTTTACAATGGCATGCAGT
Source organism: Rubia peregrina (assembly GCA_032355705.1). NCBI lineage: Eukaryota > Viridiplantae > Streptophyta > Magnoliopsida > Gentianales > Rubiaceae > Rubia > Rubia peregrina. The sequence goes on from JAULKK010299438.1 coordinate 9,154, forward strand.
CAAGCACTCACAATTTTACACGACGTTTTGCACACAATGAACATTAATTCCAGATTTCCTAGAAAATTTTGCGTTACCTCTAGACTGTAGAACCTATTACAATGAAGTTATTCACTTCCATTGCCTCTGATGTGAAAATCCATACGTTAAATGTGGAGTTTGCCTTCAATAGTAAAACACATTGGTTAGTGAACTATGTGGGGGACACTCATGCAATTTCATTCCAAATCAAATTCTAGACAACATAGACATACGATTAAGATCTCCTTCTTGATCTATTTTAGCATGCATATAACGTTTGTCTCTATTGTTTCTAAATTTAGGGGAGCCGATTGGCATCGCCACTCATCCTTCAAGACCTCATTTAGTTTAAAAACAATTTAAAATTTCTCGGCGTATTTGAGGGATGAATAGTATATTAACAGGGTTCTCGAATTTTTTTAATCCAACTCTACTAACTGCTATTAAGATGATCAAGTTTGATGGTTTTGTTAGGTCAACATTCAGCCATGTTTTATTCAGTTAATTACCTGAACCCTTCCAAGCTCGTAAACAAATGGCCATGTTTGGAACCCAATTCTACTCCCAAAACAAGTACTTCTAAATTGCTACCTAAGTACATATCTGATTCAGCCCCATCTACGCCCCCATCCCAGACTAACTTTACCGGGAAAAATTCAAGCACGAGAAAATGAGAAAATCCTTTTTAATTCGGATCAGTATTAGTAACAATCAATTACATGTTCAATGACACAAAACATTATATCATTCCACAATCAACACGACTCATATAGCCGCTACGACTCTTCTAATTACATGTTCAACTATTACGATGAAAATATTCAGCCAAGCATGAAAATGTTCAACTACCGGAAGACCTCAACATTAGTGGCCACAACAGCAGCTGATGCAATGTACCATCAGCCTCACCTTGCCAAAGAACATCATAACATGTATAGGGAAAGTTTGCACTGATGCACAAAATCGTTAAAATTGTGACAGATAAAGTAAAACAAAATTTAAAATCTTCATCACTTCCATCACTAGACTTGGAGGGCTTGTTTTCGACATTTACATGCACCGACTACAATCAAGGACTAATAAAACTATACCTTGATATTGACCTAAATAAGCTTCTAATTAAACAAGTAATCTTCAACATCATTATCTTACTTCTGTCTCCAACAAAAAGATACGTGAACATGCAAGAAATTGGACATCCAAATAGCACCAGAAGAACCAAATCTCATAGTTAACCTAAAATGTGCATGAACTTCAATGTACCAGGCCTACCTTCTAACAATTGCTAAAATAGGCACAAAGTGAGTACACATTCACAAGTTCTGAGCATTTACTGAACCATATAAATGTAAGTAGAAGTAACTTCCTTAAGAATGTTTCTTGTAAGCAAACATATTAAGTTCAAGCATTTTAAGGATCATATTCAACATCACAGTTCTTATCTAAGTTAAACCACAAAAGAAAATACATGAAAACTCAGCAATGATGCAGAACCTTTGGAAAACCCTTTCAAAATACCAGTAAGCAAATAACGGTGTATACAAAAATTGACTGAAAAAAATTGGTTCCCAACATCTATAAATAACTCTCAGAATCCAATTGGTTCCCTAGTTTGGTCATTTTTTAAAGTCGAGTTTTTTTTACAAACACAGGCTACAACCAGGCTGATAAAGAAACTTCAACAACCTTCATTAACTAAGATATTCAGCTAGGCAATTACAGTAAGATCAGATCAGTTGCAGTACTATGCACCTACAACATCCTAAGGCTAGATAAAAAAACAAACTATAAATCAATAAGGCATACATAATAACGATTCATGAAATATTAGTTCAAATCCAATAGTATTAAAAAAAACTAAAAGCTAACATTTAACCACTCCAAACATAAGACTAAAACACCTAAAATGTGATAATTTCTTCAAGTCTTACATTGCACTTAAAAAGTGCAAAATACAAACCAAATAAAGCTTTCCAACTTTGGCCCATTATAATTTCCTGATCAACCCGTTCGAGGGCTCTGCCTCCCACATCGTCCTCTTCCTACTTGCATATGGACGTAGCTTCAATTCATTGTCTTTGAAATTTTTGTACATCATCCATGCTCGCCATTTCCCCACGTCAGACAAAGACCAAATTATTATGCTTCAAAGGCATGGTTACCGATTTACTCTCACTCATGCTCTCGGAGTTGCTTCAATTTCCTAAGGGAAGCAATTACAAAGTTTCTTACTGTGGCCCTTGGAAATAAAAAACTCTGATGTGTGCTTCTTCATATTTTCTTGAAGTCCAGTGCTCAGCCTCATCGTTTAGGGAAATTCTTCTTCTTGAATAAATGGGTTCAGAAACCATGCATTTTATAGGAGAAAACTAAACCCTTTAGGTTCCAGTATTTTGAGAACTGTGAGAAGCCATAATTACATTCTACCGCTGATTCGGTTTCCTCTTATGACATGACTTTTCTGAAGCACACCTCTCTCAATAACATGACCTATTGAATAGCGTGCTTCATCATTAATTGAAACTACCTCTGGAGACCATGGACAGATATATTAAGACCTACACATCAGGCCCATTTCTTATTTTGGCCCGCTGCAACATGAGGCTAAGATTTCCATTGTGAAATCCCGAACACATCTAAATGATCACCAGAGATAGGCTTGGCTATAAATTGTTTGTTAGAGCTAAGGTTTTCGGACATTATATCTGGAGGTGAAAGCCATGAGAAAACGAAAGGGGTGCGAGTGAGGTGAATGAAGAAATCCAATGGGGCCAAAGAGGAGAGAGAGTGGGGCTGCCCTCTGTGTGTGAGACCTACCAATGAGGAACCGCATATATAGTGTATTTATAAGGGGGTGGACGACATATATGGTGTATTTATAAGAGGTTTGCACTCTATTAAGGTAAGTGTTTTCATCATCCAGTCACGAATTGAACTAAATTGTGTTTATTGCATGTTATACTGTACTAATTGATTTAAGCATGTTATTTATAAATGTTACATCTTACATAAAATATTATGTTAGGATTGTGATTATTCTTGTTAATTATTATGTGATGGAGATCAGGGTACGACTACCACCATAAATGAAGACATTCCACGTCTTGAGCAAACATTCAAAGGTTATGTTCGTGATCCTCTAGAAGACATGGTTGGACCTATGACAAGGTCTAGAATGAAGCTTAGATATGCTTCATTGAATGGTTTGATTGATCACCTTCATGACGAAGAACTTAAGAAGAAGTCGACAAGTTCTTGGATTACTTATTCAAGGTTGTCGGTTAAATGAAGACTTTATGAAGAACACTTTACTCTTTTTCCCATTGAGTTTTTTAATGAGGAAGTGTGATCATTGTAAAATAAATGTTTTTGTTTCATGGACTATGTTGGTCGGCCATGTGGGCTTTAGAAGACCAATTCGAAATCCATGATGAGTCCATTAGGGTTTACCTTATTCAGTTTTATTCTGATTAGAATTAGACTTGGAAAGATGAGATAAGGTAATATCT
>JAULKK010299468.1:0-12681 GCA_032355705.1 Rubia peregrina
TACAAAAATCCCAAAAAGTAAGTTTGAGCAAACGCCGTCACGACTTGCGACACAGGCATCGCGACTCACGATGACGAGAGTACTCTGTCCTCATGTGACTTCTTCTTTTTGGTTTTCATGTAGTTGTCTCCTCTTTCTTTTTTCGCGTCTTCAAAAGTTTTCATGGTCTTCAAATTGGAGATTTCAGGTCTTCAAATCTTCAACAATTACCTCGTCTCATGGAATCCTTATTACAAGTGAAAAAAGTGATAAAGCCGCTCTTAACTCTAGTAATAGATTTTCAAGGTAAAATAGAGTATCCAAAGCATAAAAGTCTACCAAAACGAGTATAAAAGATCCCAAAATAATGATATAATATGGAAACATCAACTGTTCGTGGTTTAGGAAGGTTAACCATAGCTTGTATTTTCTATGGGTTCTTCTCGATCCTCTTGGAGGATACCTTGTGTCCTAAGAATTTTCCTGCGCTTACTCCAATTAAGCATTTCTTGGTATTAAGCTTCATGGAAATCTTGTATAGTTTATCCAAAGTTTCCTTTAAGTCTTCAGCAAAGTTGCCTATCCTTGTGCTTTTGATAACCATGTCATTAACATATGCTTCCACATTTCATCCTATTTGGTTACAAAATGCATTGTCGATCACTCTCTGATATGTTGCTCTTGCATTTTTTAGGCCAAACAGAATTTTCACACAACAAAATATTCTGAAGCTCTTTATGAATGCTGCTTTTTCTGCATCTTCCGAGTTCATTAGTATTTGGTGGTATCCTTTATACTCATCCAAAAAGTCTAGGGCTTAGTATCCTGAAATCACTTCAACTAGCTGATCAATTTTAGGCAGAGGATAAAAATCTTTTGGGCATTCCTTATTTAGGTCAGTGAAGTCCATACACATTCTCCACCCTATGTCTACCCTTTTTACCATCACTGGGATTGCCAACCATTTCAGATAGATGGCCTCTTTTAGGATACCAGCCTGAAGCAAAGCTGTAACTTCCTGTTCAATCACTTTCTGCCTGTCATTAGCAAGGCTTCGTTTCTTTTACTTGACTGGTTTAAATTAATCACTGATATTCAACGAATGGGTAGCAATTTCTGGGTTGAATCCTTCCATGTTCTGTACACTCTATGCGAATGTATGTTTGTGACTTCATAAGATTTTTACGACCTTTTCTATCTCCAGATGTGGAAGATGCTTTCCTATTTTGACGCAATTACCACTTCAGTTTCTTCTCCCATATCTGATGTTGCTCTGATTGCCTAAGTAAGCCATTGTCTGAGACAGTGCTATCTATCTTTGTTTGCTCCATATTTCTTCCTTCTTTCATCGCAATAACCATGCATTGTCTGGCTATTAGTTGGTTTCCTCTTATTGTTACTATTCTATCTAGAGCTGGGAACTTGATTACTAAGTGGTATGGGGACCATATCGCTTTTGTTGTGTTCATCTAGGGCATTCCAACGATGGAATTAAATTGACTTGGCATGTCCATGACCACGAAATGGCACATGATGCTGCAAACTCTATCACTTTCACCAATGGTAACAGGAAAATGTATATTACCTAAAAGTGTTTCTGCTAGCCCTCTAAATTCTACAAGAGAGAATGTGAGCTTCTTTAGACCAGTCCACTTAAACCCTAGCTTATCAAAGCAATCAACAAATAGGATCTCAACCACACTTCCATCATCCACAAATACTTTATGAACCGTTGCATTACCAATTTTAGTAATAATGATCATTGGGTCAATATGAGGTGAAGCATTGGGAACTCCATCCTCTTCGCTAAATGTGATTGTTTCGTCTGGACAAAGTCTCTTATCAGTAGGCTCTAGTGGGGGGAATATCTTGCTTTGGCTTTATAGGAATGTTTAGATAGCGACTTAGTGTATGCATGTATGGATAAGATTACTCTTTCTAAAGCCTCGGTCGCCATGTCTTCATTATAATCCACCGCTGCTGTCATCTTCTAATTTTTGCCTTGTGTGTTTGATGCACCATGGTTTTTTTGCCACGGAGCTCCCTGCTATGTTGGTTTCATTGTAGTGGCTTCCTCCATCCTCTTTCTTGTACTGGCTCAGATAGCCATTCCTCATATTCTTCTCTACTTGCCTCCTCAAATTTCTAAAATACTCGATGTCATGGCCATGGTCTTTGTGGAAGGCAAAGTAGTATTCTAAGGATCTCTTATCTGGATGTGTTATCATTGGTGCTGGTTCACGAAATAACTCTCTATTTTCCTTCCATATTCTTTTCTCGACTTTGTCAGAGGTGTTTCTTGGAATGACGTGACCTGCATCCCCAGTTCTCTTCCCTTGAAAGGGATGCTTCATTTTCTTTCTTAACAAACCCTATCTGTGATTCTTCCATTATTCTTTTCTTTCCTCGCTCCCGCTCTATCTTGTAGTTATTTTCTTCTTCAGTTCACACATATTGTTCAATCATTTTTTCAATTCTATTGGGTTTTTGGGCATGTTCTTTGTGAGTTCCTTGCAGAATTATCCTAATTGCATGCCCATGTAAATTAACCTAAAGAGGATTGGAACGATAGATTGCGAACCTGCAAACTTTGAGTGACGAACCTATTATGATATTCAGAGAGACTTTCGTCACTTCGTTAAGCTATATTGTTCAGGTCTGTGATTTTTTAGGTGAACTTCTTCTTCTGATAGTAGTGGCCTCAAAAAATATGACAACTGTGCCCAAGACTTAATGCTTCCATTTGGCAAGTCTTCATACCATGTGATTGGTGTTCTCGATAAGAAAATAGGGAAAGCATTGCATACCGATTCAATTTACGCATCGTGAAATCTCATGTTGCGATAGGAATGTAGGAATTCCATCAGGTGTGTGGTTCTATCATATATTTGAACATGCAAAGGAAGCTTGAAGTCCCTTGGAATCTTGAAATCTCGAAGATGTGGTGCCAACGGTGATTTATCTGGAACATCATCTGCCACTATATTCCATAACTCATACTCGTGCTTAAGGCTCTCATGCCCTTGACTTGGTGTTTTATTTATTCTCAGGGATTTTGGTTTAAGCGTGGCTAAGAACTAATTGTACATGCTTTCTTTATTCACTTCCAAGAACGCTTTGAATGCTCTCCTTTTTTTTCTTGGTTTATGTTAGGGAATTCTGCTTCCTCCTCATCATTCTTGTATCTTCCTTACTGTTTTCCCTTTCTCTACTAGGCACATATGCTTGATCATGGATGAGATGCATGATTTTGTTACACCCAATTGTTTGTTCTTGTGTCTGGTGGTTTTGGCTTTTCTCACTTCTAGTGAATACCATTGTTTACTTGAAGGATTTTGAAACGATTTTTTCCCATCCCCATAGGCGACGCCAATGATGTGGTAATCCAGCCAAGTAAAGTAACCTCTATTCATCGTGAAAACATCTCTTTCTGCAAAGTAGGTCGTGGAAGCAATTTTTGAGAAAATACTCCGACGATCAAGTCAGTATTTTCCTTAGAGAACTAGAATTTCTCAGTTTTTATCTCATTTACCTGAGTAGTGTTGCTCTTCCTGTATTTATAGCTTATCGTAGTCATGGCTTCATATTATTAAGGTTTAAGATCTTGAATCGCACCATGGTCACTATATTTTTGGTTCGTGTCTACGTGCTTATCCTTATTTTATCTTTCTCGGTTCACGGTTGGATCTACGATCACACAGTTCTACCTTTATTGGTTCGTGATTGACTTGAACCTTGGGATGGATGGATTTTTCCATTCGCAGAGCGAGATTAGGCTGGGCCTAGAGGTTAGCAGCCGTTAGATGCTGGACTAGGTATACACCAATAAAGAAACAATTTTTTCAATAAAATGGTAAAAAATAAATTGGAAAACAAGTAATCAAATAAAAGGAATTTAAATCTAAACAAAAAATCTCTCACCTTAATTGGGGCAAGGCTACTCAAACTAGCATTGTTAGCCATATTTTTGAAATTCATATTAACACGGATGATAAATATTGTGACAGAAAGAAAATGGTTTGATATAAATTGGTTCAATTAATCTTCTTAGTTACCCAGGTGTCGCACTTACATGTCGATCCAAAATATGACTTGGCCGACATGTATGAGCGATGTCGCTAACACGTCGCTTCAAACTAATGTGATGGTAAAAAAATAATGTAAGTTTGAAGTTTGAAGTTTGATAATGTATATTTGAAGTTTGAGGAATTTGTGGAAAATAAATTTTCGTCTAGGGTCAAAGTCTTTCAGAGTGATGGTGATACTGAATTTCTAAATCTCATCTTCGGACACATTTTGACACCAAAGAGATCCACCGTCAAATTTCTTGTCCTTATACACTTGAGCAGAATGGGTGTGCTGAGCGCAAAAATCGTCATGTGGCTGAAATGGGTCTCACCATGTTTTTTCATTCACATATGCCCCTATCATTTTGGGATGATGCTTTTGCGATGGCTATTTATACAATCAACCGTCTTCCTACACCGGTTCTTAAGAGAGCTTCGCCTTACCATGTTTTGTTCGACCGGGAACCTATATACTCTAACTTTCATCATTTTGACTGTAGAGTTTATCCCTTTGTTCGTCCGTATGCCAAGAACACGATGTCCCCTCATAGTATTCCTTGTGTGTTTGTTGGCTATAGCTCGTTATACAAATGTTTTCGCTGCCTTGACCCCACTTCTGGTCAGGTTTATATCATTCGGCATGCACGATTCGATGAACATCGTTACTTTTATGCGACTGCAAGTTTGGGTTCCGCGGCTTTCTCTTTCCTGGTTGTCTCATCTTTTATTGACATGGTTATTCCCGGTCCAGAGTCTGCAACGCCCTCATCACCTTTATTGGCACCATGCTCCTTATGCTCAGATGATACTCCTATTGAGTAAGCTCTCAGTCTTCCAGCTCTCGTCTCGGGTTCTTCTCCTCTAGTGCAATCCGGCTCTTCTAATGACTTTTCCGCTGGTTCTCCTACACTACCACATTCTCAGCCTCATTCCATGACCACTAGACCTCGTACAAGCTTACGTCATCCGCGTTACTTATATGATTATGTTGTTACTGGCCTTACTGCCTCAGTTCTTATTCAGTCTAAGCCTCAGGATTATTGAGCTGCACTTCGTGATCCTCACCGGGTGGCTGCAATGAATGATGAGATGTAGGCTCTTCAGCAGCGGCATACTTGGGATTTAGTTCCCCGACCACCTGATGTGAATGTGGTTGGGTCTAAATGGATTTTTGGCTCAAATATAATCCTGATAGTACCATTGAGCACCATAAGGCTCGACTCATTTCTGAAGGATTCTCGCAGCTACCAGGGTTTGACTTTGATCACACTTGTAGCCCTGTGATCAAAGCCTCCATAGTTAGTACGGTTCTTGCCATCGCTACTATGCGAAAGTGGCTTCTGCACCAGTTATACGTCAAGAATGTCATTCTAAATGGTATTCTTGATGCCCTTGTCTATATGGTGCAACCGTAGGTTTTAAGGACCCTACTCGGCCTGACCATGTCTGTCGACTGTGGAAAGTAATTTATGGGCTTAATTAGACTCCAAGGGCCTGGTTTGACCGGTTCAGCTAATTTCTTTATCAGCTTGGTTTCATCTGCAGCTTCTCTGTTACCTCCATGTTCGTGTTCTCTCAAGGCCATGTTCTTCTCTACTTACTGGTGTATGTCGATGATATCATCCTCACTGGAAATGACTCTACCGCCATTCATCAGTTCATCTCTCGTACTCATAAGGAATTTGTTATTAATGATCTTGGCTCCCTTAGTTATTTTCTTGGACTTGAGGTCTCTCCCACTGGCTCTGGTTTCTTTTTGGGTCAAGCGAGGTATGCTAGGGATATTCTTCGTTGAGTTGGTATGTCTGATGCTATGCCGGTTTCCACTGCATTTATCCCAGCTTCTCAGCTTCTTTATGGTTCAAGTGAGCCTTCTTCAGTTCTGTACTTTTCTTCTACTAAATTGTATTGGCCTTCACTTCTAAATTATTATTTCCTCGTGAATCTTCATTCTTGAATCTTTAATCATAAACATGACCATAAAATATCTTCCGTAAAAACCTTAAACTAGAGACTTAGGATATAACTTCTAAATCATCATCCTAACTTTCTTACCAACAAAACATCAATTATTCGTACACAAAGCTTAGCCTGTTACAAATATGAGTTTCAAATGTGCTAAAAAAGAGATGAGCATATCACTCATAAGGATACAATTTCATTAGATTCAAAGTAAGTTACAAAATGAAGGTTTTAGATACGAAAACCGAAACGATTATCTAAACCCCTTACGATGTAAACCTACCTAAATCTAGCAATCTTCAAACAAAAAGATAACAAAAGAGATGTTAAATGCTTCAGAAAATACATGCATTTGACGTCTCATCACTATCACTCGGCCAGATTTGGCTTTTGCTGTGAACTCTGTTAGCTAGTTTCTTCAGGATCCTCGTACTGATCACTTTGCGGCTGTCACACGGATTCTTCAATATGCCAGTGGTACTATTCACTACGGATTGTCTTTCCATTCCTCTACCTCCACAGATGTGTTAGGATATTATGATGCAGATTGGGCTCGTTGCTTAGAGACTCGGCTCTCGACTTATGGTTATGCGGTATTCCTTGGCGGAAATCTCATCTCCTGGAATGCCAAGAAGCAGCCTACTATAGCATGCTCCAGTTCAGAGTCTAAGTATCGTGCTTTAGCCAACACTGCGGCGGAAGTTTGGATTTCTCATTTGCTTCAGTATCTACACTTCTCGCTCTCTAAGTCGCCCATTTTGTTGTGTGACAATAACAACGCCATATTCCTAGCTCAGAATCCGGTGGCTCAGTAACGCACAAAGCATATTGATATTGACTACCATTTTGTTCGAGAACTGGTTGCCTCATGGGAAGCTCCACATTCGTCATGTGCTGACTTCTCTTCAAGTTGCAGACATTTTTACTAAGGGTCTTTCTCGTTCTCTATTTGAATATTTCAGATCCAAGAGATGCGTTTCTACTAATCTGACACTTCGCTTGAGGGGGGGTATTAGGATAAATGAAATCATAGATTAGATAAGATTGGATATGGTTGAGATTTTATTAAGATATCATGTCTAGATACATTGCATGTCTAGAGCTTGTACTTTCTACATATATTCTGCCTAATGCAGAACTCTTCTCATGGAGAGTTACCTTCCTTACAAGTATGCTTGTTCATGGTGGCTTTTGTGTCACTCTTTTGTTCCCATCTAAAACATCAAAGTAGTTTTGTATTTTATTCTTTCATCAAAAGACAAGTCATTGAAAAGGTTTGTTTCTCTTATGAAATTTACAGCTTTCTTGATCTGTGTCCTGAATGAAAGCATGCTTTTTTCTCCTAAACCAGAGGAAGTATTAGAGAGAAAAAACCCATCTACTATAAAATAGGAGAATAGAAGAACTTTGTGAAAAGCCAATTATTAGAACTGAGTTTAAACATTAACACTGACTTCTTAATCCATTCCCGCCACAGCCCAAAAACACCACACCCCAAAGAGCATGCCTTTCATTGTTTTTAATCTACATTTCAGATTCGAAATAGCAAAAAACAAGGTCGGGTCTCAAAGATCAGAGCCATCAAGAAAAGCACAACGCTGACTAAATTAAAACCCACCTTCTTCGTCCAACCGATTAAACAAATTCACATCCAACAAATTTCAGTACTAGAGCCAACAAACTCATTCAAACACATCTAACATATTCACCGACTTGCAATATCGGATCTTTCATCAACTCAAACTTACCTCATCTGTCAGAAATTTAAGCAGAACATGAACTGCTCCAAGGAAAATATCATAGCCATCAACAAGAATGACCCAGTGAAGGTGACGAGCACTTCAAGGAATTCCACGAAAAGACGTCACTGCATTCGTTGCAGACCAACGACAAGATGAAGGCGGTTAGGGCTTTGAGGACATCAACGAGAAGGCGTACGGTGATGGGGGACCACGCCGGAGAGATGCTGATATAGTGATTGGAGTGAGAGCGATAGAGGAAGTCAGAGATGGAGTCTTCAGCGTCGATTCTTTTGTCGAGGTTAATTAAGTCCTAATTAGTTTCAAAATTAATTCTCCATACCCCTAGATAATTGAATTGTTAGTAATTTATCTCCTTCCCTTCTATTTTTTTAAACTACGAATTAACCTCATTGATAGTTGACTAGTGAGTTGACCCAATTAAAACCTACTATTACCAGTTATAAAACCATTTTGGAACATATATGATAAATCGGGTACCTTTTAATGCAATTTTAAAATTTAGGTGTCAAACTATGAATTTTGAGTAAAAGTGGGTATCATTTTGAGCATTTGCTCCTTAATGAACTATATTTTAAGGTGTTTTTGAGGTTAACCCCGAGAAGAGGAAACGGCCCGAAGAAGGGAGGGATTTGAATGGATCGAAACGACATAGGCAAGGTCAGGGTCGGGCTATTTGCAAGAAATTGATAGACATGGTGGAGAAATGTATCAAATGTCCTATGAAGTTTGATCACATCGGAAATTCCATAGACGAGGAGAGAAATTGGTGGTCTAGTTACATATGATTGATAACTAGGACAAATGTAGATATTTTCTTACACGAGTTGTGGCCTCGTGTTGATGATGCTTAAAAGGATAAACTATGGAGGGCCCTTCATTTTTCTTTCGAAATCGAGTGTGATGATAAAGCGAGATTGAAGAAGAGAACAATAAAGATCTTTGGTGAAAGATGGAGAGATTTCAAAGCCAAATTGGCTAGGGGTTACGTGTTCGGTAAGAAGAAGAATTGCACCCCAGGAATTAAAAATCCCTTCATTAGTGAATTGAGTTGGAAGAGTTTTGTTGCAAGAAAACTAGCGGACGAACAATCGTAAGGAAGTTACATTAACATGCATTTTATTGTTGGGTAAACATGCTTATGCTTGAGTATAGTTTAATTGGCATTGTCAAATGTGTATGTTGTGTATGGTTGTTAGTGATTTAGAATCGTAAAGGTATATTTTTTCCTTAAAATGTGTAACACTGGGTGAACATGCGACGCACACAGTGCTAATCGGGTTGCATATCGCTACAGTCGAATAGTGTGTGATGTTGCTCATAAACTAAGTTTGAGCACTAATTTGGTGCAACAATGTATGCGTTGTCCCATAATGACCTGTCGACCCGTGCAATATCATTATCGACTTGTATCCGACGTCAGTTAGAAGCAGGTGAAATGTTTTATATTTTACCAAGTCAATTGACATTGTTGATTTGTAGTCTAAACCATTTGATCTATTGATTTTACAGGGTCTAAGAGCAAAAAATAGTGAGCTTGCAAGAAGAATGAAGATGGTCCACACAATGAGTCGTGGAGCTTTCGCACTAGCTATAACAATAATCATGAAGTAAATGTTTAAGGCTAGAGTGTTTGACAAGGTGGAGCTTGAAATAAGGGCAGCGGAATCATAAATTCAATGGAATGTCCAACTCCCTATGAGGTTCCCCGATTTGAGAAATGGCTAAAAAGATACAAAAGAGTGTTGGAAGGAGGGTAAGTTCCACACCAAAGATGCGGAGTTGGTTGACAAACAAATTGTAAGTTTTGCATGTGGTTTAGTTAATATGATATGAGTACATTTGTTCAAGTATAATTTCGAGAAAATGATAATAACTGTTGGTAATTTATAGGAAGATCTTAAAAGAAAACAAGATAACGACGAGTTCATAGGGGTTGGAAAGAATGACATGCTAGGAGTTGCGCTTAACAAGAAAGAACATCCAGGTCGGGTCTAGGATGTCGGAACTCTCGCTACACACAGGGATATCTTTTCAAACCTCGACTACCTAAGGTTGATATTGCATCGAGGAGTCAACAAAGAGAGATTAACGCTTTGAAATTTATATTAAGCCAACTAGTGTCTTATGTCTCACACAAATTGAATGGGAGGAGAATGTCATTTGACTTGAATAGAATTATTTCAAGTTCTAAACCAACACCCTCAACTCCCCCCCTCCACCCCCGCGCTTCTTCTCTGACAACTCAGCACATGACCACTAGAAATGTGATAGGCATGTACCACCATCTCCAACTCTGACAACACATCTTCTTTTTGATCGACTAAGAACGAAGTTAGTTGAGGTCACCTAACGTAACATGAAGGTATAAGTAAGTATATTAAACTATTCATATTGCAAAGTACTTCATACTTTGTTTTAAATTATGAATTCTTCTTGTATAGGATAATTCCTTGTGCATAATACTGGTCGAACGTGTTGATGGAGAGAGCCACATCGTGGCGGAAGGTGAAGTGTACACATCTATACGAGTGTATCATCATAAGCTGGTCATGAATGATAATATGGTGGTAAATGTCACAAATATCTTTGTAGATGGTATGGTTCTTCCAATCCCAAAACCCGAGGTAAGTACGGTGAATGAGTTATAGGGAATGTTTGTTGAATGGCTTCTCCGGTTGGTCGATATTTTGGAGAACAGACCTACAAAGTAGGTATAGCATGATAGTTTATATACTATTACTTATGAATGGAGACAAATTTTGCGTATATAAATTTTACGGTTGATTTCATGTAGATCGAGACAGGGATTAGTAGCCCAAAAAAATTTCCCAAAATGTGTGGGGATTCAAAACTAGCAAAGTCTCGTGTCTCTAGAATGAAGTCACCATCATTCAATCCCTCGAAGAATGGTTCCCTAAAGAACATCCACACGGGTGTGATGGCATACCCTCCCCCATCTTCGAACAAAATCCCCGTGAAGAAGTAGGTATTTTTGGGTATACGGTAAATCCAATTATCTGGAAGGAGGATTTGAAAAACTTGTTCCATTTCAACAATGTGCCCCCTCCTGTGATGAACCTACATTGCATGTAAGCATTAATGTATCACCCTAATTTGATTCATTTTCTTTCTTAATGCGTTTGGCTTCAACATAGCAATACTAACCATGTTTATATGCTCTTGCATGTACAATCCATTTCAAAATTTAAAGGGTAGATAGGGGTTCTATGAACAATTATGATCCAACATGAACATGTTATGATGGAAGAGCGTTTGGCCTACTTGACCTATCGGTTGATGAAAAAGGACAATTTGATATGTGTGTGTATATATATTTCACCTTTTTAGAAGAAGTGAGTCAAATCTACTTACTGAATTACTCATGTTTGGATTCTATTAAAGATTACGGGATTGTATTGAGTTAATGAATATTTCATCATTTTAAAAACATTGGATGGTGTCCATCATCGTTTTTCTTTCAAACATGGTATTTTGGTTCTATCCATTACATCAAATGCCCCCGGAAATAATTTTATTTGCAATTACTAAGTTTATGATGAATCCCATAATTACCAACCGTAAAGGATTCCATTGGAAGTCCCTAAAGGTTAGAATTAACTCAAAATTTATATTATGAAAGAATTATTGTTGTAGGTATTTAATTATGTGTTTGTGAAAAATTTGTCCGTTCAAATAGCATAAAAAACAAAAGGCCGCACGGGAAAGCGGTTACTTGATCTTCACGGAAAAAACATGGTTAACCGATGTATTTGACATGTTTCTTATTATGTTTTTGTTGATTGATTGCCAGGTTTAGTCGGGTTTACATTACAAGGGGTTTGGATAACCATTGTTGGTTTTTGTGTCTAAATCCTTAGTTTAGTAGATTTATTACACCTAATGGATGGTATGTCATTACAAGCATATCTAGATGTTTTTTTGTGAGATCATTTATTAGATTGCTCATAAGCACTTTGACATAGTTTGTAGAAGATAATCTGCAAGGCTGGTAGTAGATAGTAGATGGCTATTCATAAGAATGGTAGTAGACAGAAGGCCACGAGTTAAAACATGGTAGTAGATGGAATCAAGCCTGGAGGATGAGTCGAAGTTCGACAAAGAAAGAACCAGAACGATCGTGTAAAACTACATGGGTCATTCCACCCAACACGACGGTGCCAAGTCTCTTTGGCATGGGCTAAAAGGATCAGCACGCCTCGTGCCAGCCGGTGTGCCCATGCAACTAAGTATGTACACATGCCGTGCCTTTCTACATGGCTCACGCCAAACCCATTTCAAATGTTCGAAGACCATCCACGAAGTTTTGCACACTTGCGTCATCAGTTTTGAAGAAATTGACTCCAAGCCGATGGCCCGCAAGGATATACACGGTTCACATCATTTAGAAGTTAAAATCATGCACTCTTACGGTGGCCCATGAAGATATAAATAGCTTTTTCTGTTCAAATGCTTAGAAAGGTGTTCCCAGCCTACAGCCCTTGACTGACAGAACGACCATGCACTCTGAATATCCTAAACCAGCGCCCAGTTGATCGCCAGTGCCAGTTTCAACGGCCATTGCCAGGTTGGGCAGCACGGGTCGTGTGCTATAGCACGGCCCGAGTCTGGAGACTGCTATGGTTTAATGCGCTCTCTTTGGGCCTTTTTCAATATCCAATTCTAACTACTATAAATAGAAGTCTATGTCTACTGGGGTTTAGGTGTGGATAGTTTTATTTTCATTCTCTTGGTTTTTCCTGATAGTAGGTGGAGGGGGAAATGGGCTAACCTTTTTCTCTTAGTTTAATTCTTCTTGTTTTTCCCAAGGGTATTGAATAAAATGAAATATTTGAGTTCAATGCTTAGATAGTAGTGATATTTTAGCTTGGGGATTCATATTTGTATTCATG
>JAULKK010299493.1:0-12678 GCA_032355705.1 Rubia peregrina
CTAACCATTAGTGGCGCCGTTGCCGGGGAAGAGGCATTTATTTTTAAGTGTTTGGGCATATTATGTGTGAATATGTGTTAGTTGTGAATATGTGTTAGTTTACTTTTATTTGATTTTTGGTTGGCTTGGCCACATATTGTTTGAGTTCTTATTGTATGGTTCGTACTCTATCCTCTTCACAAGAACCTCTACACTACGAACCCGAGTTAGAGTTAAACTTGAAAAGGGCTAAGAGGCTTTCTTTGGAAAGTGTGAATAACAACACTCTCACTAACATTTTGCGGGACCTTTGACTTCCGCGGATAATTAATTGTAACATGAAGATGAGAATCCGGGAGGAGAATCTCAACACCCTCACCTTCAAGGAGGAGGTATCCAATTAAGGCAAGTTCATTGAGGGAGACTATGGCTCCCATCATTGAGCAACAACCAATTTACATTACCTATCCAGCGTTTGGGCTTTTTGAGCTTAACTCTGAATTGATACACTTGTTACCTTCATTTCTTGGTAGGCAAGGGGAGGACCCCAACAAACATTTTTTCAACTTTCACATGGTTTATTGTGGGATGATTCCCGAAGGGGTGAGTGAGGAGCTCTACAAATTGAAGACCTTCTCATTTTCAATATGAGCCACAAGGGATTGACACCACTACCTTTCATCTTGGAGCATCACCTCTTGGATTGGGTTGAAGAGGAAGTTTCTTGACAAATAATTCCCAGCCTTGATGTCCACCACCTTGAAGATGGGCATAAAAGATATTATCCAATGGTATGATGAGTCATTCTACAACTATTGGGAGAGATTCAAAAAGCTTCTCTAAAGTTGTCCTCATCACGGCTACTCGGAGGGAGACTTGTTTTACTAGTTTTACAATGGGCTTCTCGACTAAGACAAAGGCTAGTGAGAGGAGCTTGTGGTGGTTCCATTGGGAACAAGACTTCTATGGAGGCTGTGGAGCTCTATGAAAAATTTGCCAAGGAGTCAAGAACTTTTAGTTCAAGGGCCGACTTGAGAAGGCAAAACTCCAACCACGCTAGTGTTCCCTCTAATCATGGAAAGCTCAAGGACCAAGTCTTGACACTCACTTCCATGATCAAGGCTTTGATGAAACAGTCCAAAAACAAACCACATGTCAGACCTTGTGAGATTTGTTCTTCACCGCATCTTACGGATGCATGCCGGAGTTTTAAAGATAATTATGTGGAGGAGGTGAATGTCATGTGTTTTCAAAGAGGGCAACGATATCAAGGAAACCAAGGCAACCAAATGTACCAAGGGTGCCAAGGGGGTCAAGGCTACTAATAGCGGCCCTAAAATTTGGGTTATCGAGATCACCCATATCTCCGATATTGAAATGCTCAAGGAGGGCAAAATACACCACAATACCCCCCTCAATAAAAAAATACCAGACCCCACAATATAACTTCCGAAGGCTCCAAGATAAGCCCAATGATTATGGTGAGAGTTCGGGATTGTCAAAAGATGAAGTGATGCAAGTCATTGAGAGGTTGAGCCTATGTGTGGAGAAAGTCGAGAAATTCAAAGAAGAGACCGAGTCGAGTATCAAGAACTTGGAAACTCAAGTGAGCCAAACAGGTCAAGTCTTGAACTTAATGGAATATGGGAAAAGGGAAAACTTTCTTCCCAACCGAAGATAAATCCTTGAAAAAATGTGATTTCTATCTCATTAAGGAGTGGAAAAGAAGTGAAAGAGCACCAAGGCAAGGATTTTTTTGAGCGGGTTCTTGAGAAGGAAGAAAATGTTGAAAATAAGGCCAGAGAGTTGGCCAATGAGAAGGTGAATGATGGAGAAGAAATCGAGGTGGTGACCTTCTTGCCAAGGCTGGGATCAAATCCCGAAACCTTATCCCCTCCTCATAAGAAGTCCAAAGTGGTGGAGATCCCTATCTATGTCCCGAAACCAAAAAATTTGGAGGCCTTGAAGGATAGGAGAACAAAGAAGGACAACAAAGACATCTATGAAGTGTTTCGTAGGTAAATATTTCACTCTTGAATGCTATAAATCAAATTCCTGGATATGGTAAATTTCTTAAATAATTGTGTACCATCAATAGGAAACATAAATCGATGAGTATAAATCAAGAGTAGAAAGAGTGAGTATGCCTCCGCCATTTTTTATGATGAGTTACCTCCTAAATGTGATGGTCGGGGAATGTTTACAGCCCCTTGTGCGATAGGAGGAAAATGTGTTTAAAAGGCCATGCTAGAGTTAGGTGCTTCCATTAATGTGATCCCATATTCTTTGTAGTAGAGTCTAGATCTTGGCACTTTGCCAAAAATGGGGTTGTTGTCCAACTAGCCGATCACTCTAGCACATACCCAAAAGGTATTGTGAATGATGTATTGGTGAAAGTGGGCTTCTTAACATTTCACGCCAATTTTTATGTCCTTGAAATGAAGGCTGATAACCATGCAAAGTCTATTCTATTAGGTAGGCCATTTTTAAAGACTTCAAGGACAATAATTTGTGTACATAAAGGAATCCTATCCATGGAGTTTTATGGGCAAATTCATTGATCATCCTAGCTAGTGTGTACCACTCTTGCCAAGTTACTGATATTTTTGATGACATAGAGCAAGGTGTATGTGATCCCAATGATGGTAGTTCCCTAGATAATGCTATGAATGATGCTTCTTTTGCAAATGTTGTTAGTACTAACTTGAAGGAAAGCAAAAATCATGGAGACTCTCTTGGGGGATCGACATCCAACACCTCTCATGTGTCCACAAGCAACCCGACAAGAGTGGGTTTCCATTCTTCTTGTGAAAAGACTTCGGTGGCAGCGTGCAAACCACCGCCAAGAGTTCTCCAGTGTTCATCTCTTGGAAATGGAGAGAAACTCCTGAATGCTCATTCGATTGAGATTTCCAGGAAACAAAAATGTGAG
The DNA here is from genome assembly GCA_032355705.1 of Rubia peregrina. Taxonomy (NCBI): domain Eukaryota; kingdom Viridiplantae; phylum Streptophyta; class Magnoliopsida; order Gentianales; family Rubiaceae; genus Rubia; species Rubia peregrina. The sequence goes on from JAULKK010299493.1 coordinate 2,912, forward strand.
TTATTGGGCATGTTGAGGGAACATGAAGAAGCACTAAGCTATGTGCAAATTCCTTTGTTGCGAGATGATGTGGATCCCAAATGTTTTATCACGAATCATGGAAAATAGACTGATCATTTTGGTTCATGTGGTGAATGAGTCCGGGTAGGGGATTAAGTCATACCGATGAAGTTAAAAAAACTTGGTTTTGATCATCCGAGTTGTCATTCATGGATTTCCGTTGATGTTTTATCAATTTGAGTTTTTATCGTTGTTTTCAATTTTTTGTCTTGTTCTTTTCACGGGTGCATTTTCCATGATTTTTATAAAATTGAAGTGCATTGCATTAGATGGATGAAGAAGTAAAGGCTATGAGAAAGACAAAAAAAGTTAGAAGTTATTCATTTCTAAAAAGTTCTAAGTGTAGGCATACCCTACTTGTCGTGAGTCGCGAAGTATATCACGAGTTGTGACAAACAGGGGATTTTCGACAACTCCAGTCCTAGTTGGTCACAAGTTCCGATGAAGGGATCGCAAGTCGTGACCAAAACCACAAAATCCTCCTAAAAAATGAACTCTCAATTCCATAATTTTGTGAGTCACGAAGGTATTGCCGCGAGTCGCGACAGCCTCATTGTGAGCGCGATGTAATTCTATATTTTTTTGTGGAAATGTGAACTCCTAGTTCCAATTTTTCATGAGTCGCAATGGAGGTATCGTGAGTTGCGACAAGGCTGCCGCGATCGTGATGAAATTCAAGACTTTTCTTAAAAACTGCAATTCCCAGGACCAAAGTTTTGTGATTCACAACAATGGTTTGACTTCTAAAAGCCCTTTGACTAACCCATCGCAATTCGTGACAATGACATCGCGAGTCGCAACACTGTGCATATAAGGGAAAAATGTGCCAGTAGCTCATTTTCTCCCATGACCTTTCTCCTCTCCACCGTCTTTCACTCCAAACCACCACTCCTCTACTCTAACTCCACCAATCCGGCCAAAATCAACCACTTATCCAGAAAAAATCATCCTTCCTTCAATCCCTAATCCTTTTCCACTCGATAAACACCCCAAATCCAGTCAAATTTTACCAAGAGGCCAAAACCCTAACTTTTGGGGATTTTGAAATTTTTAATGAATAGGGCTTGGATAATTTTTGGGCTCAATTTTTCCATCATCTTACACATCTAATTTGTATATTTATTAACCTTCATGTTCTTGAATTATGATATTGATTGAATATGGTGATTTATTGTGAATGTGTTAAGTTGTTTGATTTTTGGAATAGTTTGTGAAATGTTTGTGGTATGGATCTGTATTGTTGACAAGGTTACTGTAGCTTGGTATTGATATGAAATTTTTGGATGATACTTAGACTAGTTTAGCTTTGGGCATGAATGTTATAATTTTGGACTTGTTGATATGAGCTAAACATGGTAATAAATAGAGATGGTTAAGATTTTAGAGAATTGCATATGTGATGTTTGGCTATATGTTGATCCCCATTTAGTTGTAAAATTACAAATCATGACCTCAATTTGTAAAATAGGACATAAGTGTGGCATGATGTATATAGCAATGCAATTGGATTGAATTATATATATGGGCATATACGCATTCTTGTATCTTTATAGTAGTTTTTTATGATTGTAGTGTGTCGACTACATCATTTTTAACTATGATTGCTAATTTATATAATGTTTCTTATATGTTGATCACGATGTGTTAAATAGTTTCGTGAAAGAATGTCTTAGAGGTAGTTGCATGATTTTTTTCCCATTATGTTCTTGTGCATTTGGCATTGTTTGTTGTATTGATAGACAAGTCTCCAAAGAGACCTAGAACTCCTCGAGGTATGGCCTATCCTCTCGACCTCCGCATCCTCTGGCTCCCGAGCCAGTAGTGGCTTCCCCTCTAGATAAATTCATGGGCTTACATCGAATCACCAGCGAATATGTTGATAGGTGGGACTGGTTAGCCTCACGTAAGATCTAAGAGACCAATTTTGTGGATGAGATTGCGTTGGATACTCTTGGGCTGAAACAGTCGGTTTTATGCCTCCTCAATAAAGGAGTTATGAAAGGCTTATTGCCATGGATGACACCCACTTAATGGAGGTGCACCTTTGAATTTCTTTCCACAGTGCGAGCAAACAAGAAGAGGTAAGAAATGCCCTTCAAGGGGTTCGTTCACTTCCATCTCAATGATCATTCCTTTCAGATGTGTCTCTCGCAGATTGATGAGGCATTTGGTTGAAATACAGCGGAGGTTTGAGCGAGGTTTGATCCAGAGGCACGTACCCGTAACACGGAGGAGAACTTTTTATTCTCGATTGCCATCACAAGAAAGGTGCAGAATGTGAGGGATTAGAACAATGTAATCATCCACCCTGATCATTGTTTTGTGCATCGCCTACTGTTGACACCTTTGCTCTGTCTAGTTGAGGCAACGAATGTGCCAACCGATGAGATCCGCTACTTGTGGGTGACTAGTAAGGGACGGGATATAGGAGATGACCAAAGTTATGGGTTACGAAGGATCTTGAGGAAGTGGGGAAGAATATAGGTAATATTTCTATGGACAACATGATCACCCTCATCGCGGAGTAGGTGGACATCTCCACTCCTCCTGGCCATCAACATCTTGGTAGGGTTGAACCCTACCGTTTACGTTGGCACATATGATCAAATTTTACCTTATCAAGACCATGGCTAACCCGGGGAAATTCCATTGGTTATATGGGGTGGGAGATCCTTTATTCATGAACCTCTCACATCCCCAACGGACTAAGCTAGAGATGGGCACCCCAGTTACGGACTTAGCCATAGACCCAGATGCAGTCTGCAGACAAGGTTTTAAGCGAGAGCTGCTAAACTTACAAGTTTAAGCCGATGAGGGAGTTATTCCCTTTGACCAGATTCTGCCAAATGATGCCCATTACTCCCCACCGCAGCAGAAGGCTAAGCCGATCCAGGAGAACAACAAGCACAACCAGTTTCGGGAGCCCCATAGACTTCTACTCCCGACTGAAGTTTATGATATTGGTCTATAACTTATACCTCTCACGGAGCCTGATGGAGATGGATGAAGATATTCCTCATCTCTAATCCATAGTTTGGGACATGCAGGTGCACTTTGGTGGTCACCCGAGCCCTGATCCAGAGGGATCAAGGCGTAGGGAGTGATGTTACATGAACGAGGATTGGGTGGCCCAGTACAGATAGCGCTACTTTAGAGATGGCGGTTCTTCTTCCCAGCAGTGATTGTGACCTATTTTCCATGGCAGTTCTCCTCGACTTTGATTTGTATTGTTTTTGCCCTATTTTGAGGGCAATGTCCTAGTTTAAGTGTGGGGAGGGGATTTAACATTAGACATGCTTTGCTCTTTAATATTTTGGATGATTTTGGTTTTGGGATTTGTTTTGGGATTTGTTTTGGGATGCTTTTAGTAGCTTTGACATTCAGAATGCTTTTTGCTAGTTTTGATTGGAAACACACTAAAAATGGAGAAACATTTAAAATTAAAAATCTTGAAAAATAATAGAAAATGAAAAGGAAACAAAAAAAGCAAAACTTCTAAGTTTAAAACCCGGGATGGCTATTCAGGCAACATAGAGGGCCTGGATAAGCTGGAAAGACAAAACGGTCGTCTAGGAAAAAAATGAGAGGCTATATGTGTGGGTGAGATGTGAGCCAAAGAAACATGTTTAGTGGCTAGGATGAAAACCCGAAAGGGTTTCTGGGCAAAATGAGAGAAAGGGAGAGAAAAAAATGTTACAATTCTACTCATTTACCGGGGTTGAAGTGATAAAGTTGCGATTGACATATTAATGGATCGGGTAGCTTTAGCGGAGAAAAGGGAGGGGTAATGAAGTAGGGTAATGAAATTTTTTATTCTTAGTATGCTTCGTTTTTGGTTTGATATATTGGTAAGAAGTAAAGTACATGCTTGAAACTTTGATATGGTTTTAACTTCGCTTGATGCTTGGATTTTAGTATTATCAATTTGAGACATGGAAATATTTTGATGGGTATTAGCGAATTAATTGGCAGTAGTTTGGGTAGATTTAGGAATTGGGGTTGTGTGTGGACAAATTCTCATTTGGTCTTAATTGTGGGATTTGTGATATTGAGAGTTTTTGTGAGTTATTGATTGAGGGAATATTAGTATTTGGATGTGGATATGTGAATATTTTTTCATGATTTAATCTTTTCTTACTCGAAGACGAATAAGGTTCAAGTGTGGGGAGGTTTGATGTGCCTATTTTATACTGTTATTTTGGGAACTTTTTGGACTTATTTTGGGTATGTTTTTGTGCTCTAGATCCTCTATTTTTACTTGAAATTATCTTAGGAAATGTAGGAGCGACTTTTGCACTCTTACCAGTTTTCTAGGGAATTTTGTGTGACATGGTAATAGATTGAAGATTTGAAAACCTTGAAGACTAATTTTGAAGACCTTGAAGACTGCTTTTGAAGACCATGAAGACCATAAATACTTGAGGACGTAAAGAAGAGATGGTTACGACTTAGACAAGAAGAAGAAGGCAATGAAGAGTAGCCAACCGTGTCTGTCACAAGTCGCAACAGGCAGCTTTCCAGAATTACCTTTTTGACTTTTCGTACTATGAATAGCATCTTATCCTCTCTCTTTCACACACTTTTTCTCTTCCCGATTTCTGCAACTTCTAAACCCTCGTTTCTCTAATTTTTCGTCTTAGATAATGGTTTAATTGTTGTTAATGGGTAGAATGATTTGGGTTCTCTAAACTCATCACTTGGGAGCAATTGATTGAAGGTTCCAAACATATATAGTGAGACTCCCTATTTTTCTCTTTCATGAACATTTATTAAGCATCACTTATAGTGACAGTAATGTTGAGTTTTACTTCATTTATGCTATGGGTTGTTTGAGAATATAATGTTTGTATGATTAAGTGTTAGGAGATTAGAGATTTGCACAATTTCGTAGCTCTTTGACATGAAAATCCGAGACATGGAATTAGAACTTCTTGTTGTGTAATGTGAGGTTAATCTTGTTAGATGAGTATGTTAATGTTGTTTGTTACCATATTCGTCCTGAAGTAGAATTGAACGGTTGAACCTTGAATGTTGATTGTTCTAGGTTTAGTCTAAATGAATGTTATGTTTGGTTAAATGGCTAGGCATTTGGTAGAATGTTTGTAGTTGTTATCAAATCTATGGTTCTTTGTGTATGATGCCATTTATGAAATACCTTTAGGCGTTGTCAAAAGTGCTTACAAATTACTCTTAAGACGAAATGAATGTTGATCTTCAAAATGTAAATGATAACATTCCCCATAAGTATTAAGTGTGAATGAATGAATAAATGAGTCTATGATCTATAAGATGTTTGAAAGTGAAAATCAATTTCCTCCAAGATTTTGTCATTGTTGAATTTATCATCCTTTTAGTAGTTTGTTGCATGATAGCATATTTACTTTACTTTGGTAGTTATCTTGTATTTTAACTCATAACATACATAACATAGAAAAATCAACCAACCCCCCTCCCTATTTACTTGTTTTCTTATATATATATATATGTATGTATATATATATATATGTATGTATATATATATATATATATATTTAGGCTTATATCCAACCTTATATGCATGAACCCTTAGGAAAATGCTCCTTCTTCGTGGATGACTCCAATTTTTCACTATCGACTTAATTGTATTTAGGAAGAATTTAGGGCTTATAAATTGTATTTTGAGTGGTACGTCGATGGCCTCCCAGTCCTACCTTAGGATAAATATAATAACAAACCTCATTAACATAATCACAACAAGAAGTTCTAAGTCCATCTTCTTCGTTTTTCATGCCAAAGGGCGAAGGAATCGTACACTTTCATAACACCATAATACTTAATCATACAAACACTTCATATTATCAAATAACCCATAGCATAAATAAAGTAAACATACACATTAAGAACGCAATAAATGCTTCAAGAAATAATTAAATATATATTCTCACTACATGGGTTTGGAATTTTCAATAAATTGCTCCCAAGTGATGAACTTAGCTACTAGAATCCATACTAATAATCACAGATGAACTAAATATAATTCAAGATGAAATAAGTTGAAAACAAAAGAGAAAACTAGGGGTTTTCAAAATTAAAGCTGGGAAGAAGAATTTATGGAAGAGAGAGGATAATGATTGCCTTTTATAGTAAAAAATAAATGTAACAAGCAATTCTGGCCATCCGTCTGTCGCGATTCACGACACATGCATCGCGACTCGCAACAAATACCAAATGCAACATCTTTATTTATTTATTTTTCTTGTTTCATGCCTTTCTCTTCCCTTCACTTCACTTCAATTATTCAATTCTTCAAAGCTCGGAAAAAGTTCTTCAAATCTCCAAATATTCACATAATTGCCTTGCCACAGAAAAATCCCTAGAAAAGTAATAAGAGCGCAAAAGTCGCTCTTAACTCTCCTAAGAGAATTCAAGGCAAAATGTAAAATCTAGAGCATAAAAGTGTATAAAAGTGAGTCCAAAAAGAACCAAAATAATCATATAAAATGAACATATCACTAACATTGCCCGCTTTGTTCGTTTGCGATTTGGTACATCTCCTCATACATTAGAGGGGGAAACACCAGAACCTAACATTCGTACACGACCCGACATATCCTCACCAAGGACTTGAGCATAAATATCGTTCGGTGCAATGATATTTTATTCTCCCTTGGTTAGCTAATTTCTCAACTCCTGTATTTTATCCTACAAGTGAAAAAAAGTTTAAAACGTATAATACCAGTTTGTTAGAAACATTAGCAAATGTTTGCTTCCCCGTTGCTTGATACATGCATCTTTTTAATTTTATTTTTCTGGCTAAGTTCCTGTAAAAGCTCAAAACTCAAAGTGGTGGCACTATGTATTGAAATTTATTAAAATAAAAAAAACCAGAAAAATATGACATGTAGAAGACCCACCATTGTATCTTCTTTGTTCCAATGTGTTCCAAAATTTAAAGCATTTGTCTCTAGATACTTGTATTATGTCATCACCTTCAAGATTATATTTCATGTGAATAGGAGACAAGTACTTTATTTTAAGGTAAGATTTATACGACCTCAACTTGGAGGCAACTGAGGAGAGAACTAATGATTTATCCACAGGCGTGATGTCAAATCATGTCTGCACAACAATTTAAAGTATATAGATCATGGCGTCTTCAAAGAAAATATATATTATGGAGAAATGAAAATGAGCTTATTAAACACACAACTATTTTTATCTTCTAACCTTAATGAGATCCAACACATTGTTTTTCTTTTGTTCAAGCATCCTGTAACAAGTTACTACATCAAGGGAACAATGTTGCCCATTTCTTGTCACATTACTCATCCATTAAGCAAAGGTGATACGCTCTTTTCAGATTAGAGTACCATTCTCAATGACTTCAAAACTGATTGAGGGTGGAATAGATGGACAACTCCAAATATGTAGCATGTGTTTTTTTTCATCTCTTTTTGTTTCCTACTTTTATGACCACACATGATTAAATATTTAAAGTTTATCAAAAACAACTATTAATTGCTTGATGTATCTCCTTAGAAAATGTAAACGAGCAGCTCAAATAAGAAACTAAACACTTTGAAAATAGAAACATAATCAAAACCAATAATGCAAAAATGAATTCTAGAAACATCAATTTTCTAACAATAAATTCATAATTATTTACCTTTTGACATATTGTGTTTGTCAACATGTGAGGTGTTATTAGTGGTCTGTCTGGAATGCTCTTTGAGCCGTCATTTGATGGGGAACTATTATCATTTTTCATCTTTTAGTTATTGGCTTCATGATCAGCTCCACCTATACAAGGAAAATATTTGCCTGAAATTAATTAGGCTAAAAATTAATGTTATTTAATTGTTATTATCATCATCATCCTATAATATAAATTTGGATGAAACTATAAAATCAGTAGCTGAAACTATAAATCAGTAATGATCATCATTAAAATGAAATAAAAGGTGAGCTGAGTCAGACGGGCTTTATGTTCCTTCATTGTTTTATACAGAAAGAAAATATACAAAATATGTACTCCCGATGTGTGAAGGAGTGCGATAAATATTCGTAAAGAGTGTGAAAATTAGATCAAAATGGCTGAAGGATAATATACCTAATCTATTAATTAGTTTGTAAATGAAATTTTTTTGTAAAGAACGAGTAGATATTTTCAGAGATAAAACATAAATTTTAATCATATATTTTAAATTAACATTTTGGATATGTATAATTTTTAAATTAATTTTATTTATGAAATTTTCGAAGATACCTTGAGACTTTGAAATCGTATGGACAAAACAATAGTAAGCTAGAGGTGTCAATTGCTCAAGGGTATGTAGATCAAGAATGTTTGACCCTTTGCTCAATATTCATAGCGGTGTACAATGATACAAGAATTAATTCAGCATCTAGGAAAAATAACCGCACTGATAAAAAAGATGATGGATTTGATATATTTTTAATGGGTGTAAACTACCTTCGAAAAGGAAAGCCTAAGAGGTTTGATGATGCTATTGTTAGGAAGGGACATCAGTATGTGTTGTTCAACTGTTAAGAAGTTAAGTCGTACATTGAGTAAGAGTTTTACTTGTGTTCTATTTCGATTTCCAATATTTAAAAAATAGATTTTATGTTTTCTCATATACTTTATATAAAAATTGCAGGCAATATCTTATAATTGTGGAAGAGAAAAATCCACGTGCTACACGTCATCAAATACAACGAATTCACATGGAAGAATTCGCGGAGTGGTTTTTTTGGTAACAATTTTCGATATATAAATGAAGACTGAACAAAACTGTTTAGACCCTCACTCCAGGCCATTTACATCACGAATTTAAAAGCAAGATTAAAACAAGATTAAAGATAGCAATAACACTAGTGTTTAAGCTTTCTAACTTTGGCTGATTGTCTCCATTCTTCTTCATCGCCAATTTTCCGTTCAAAAGCAACCAAGTGAAAAGCCATGTTTAGGCTAAATATTTTTATGCCAGACAACCAGTTCTTTGCTTCTACATGGTGTTCCTCCCTTCATTCTCTCATAGATCATTGCAACTCTGAGATTACCATCCTTGTTGACACGATTTTCCATTATGGGATAAACTTTCTCTTTCAACTTCATCAACGTTCTCCTAGGTCAATTGTGTGAGTATGAGTATGGACGGACATTCAAATCTCTTCCCTCCATATAGTATTCTTGAACCCATTTTATCCAAAGATGATCCTTCTTCATGCAGATATCTTACAAGTGTTTTCTCAGTAAAGCTTTGTTCCATGTGCTAGAATTTTAATTCCCATGCTTCCATACTTCTTGCTATTGGATAAAGAGCTACATTCTGCTACTGAGAATCCCCTTGTACTTTCCTTTCTTCCTCAAATATAACATGAACAAATCTGTGTAATCCTTTTGTGTACACTCTTGGGAATGCTCATTACACTGCTCCATTACCCCATTAAACTCATCAAAACTCAGTTAATAAGATGCATTTTACCTGCCTGAGACATACATGTTGAGCTCTAGCTTTGGATCTTGTTTATGATTTTCTCAATGAGAGTTTCACAATCCGCCTTAACCCATTCCACTGATGACAGAGGTAAACCCAAATACTTCATAGGGAAATCACCTTTAGTCACACTCAGAATTGATACCAGAACTACCTTTCCCACCTCATCCATTTTTAAAAAATATACTTTGGACTTATTAGGAAATTTCTAGATTTAGGTAGGTTTAC
>JAULKK010299504.1:0-12676 GCA_032355705.1 Rubia peregrina
AAATATTTACGGTCAAACATGCTCATTGAAGACCGTGAAAAAGTAATTCGGAACTTAATAGTGGGACGGAGGGAGTATAATTTTTTTAAATTAACATCATCTATTGTATAATACAGAGAAAATGGCTCCGGTGGCCCATTAATTATCACGGTTTTAAGTCGATTTAACTATCTCAATAACTAAATATGCACAAACATTGTGTTGTTTTTTGTGATATTTTTAAAAATCGTTCAGTTGTGCATGTTTGGCACAATTTTTAGGATGAATGTTTATATGAGCAAATGAATGCATTTGGTTTTAAATCGATTGTTATTATTTAATGGTAGTGTAATCCGATTATAAAAATTGAATACTTGGAGTTAAAGGCAAAATATCTCGCTCTCAAGGCCCCTATCCCGACGCACGACTTGATAAGAAGGTAAATCGTAGTACATAAGGGTCAACCATCTGGTGATTTGCAGCATTCACTGGGAAACCTCCTATTGGAGGAAATTTCCATACTGCAATTGTCAGGAATTGAATTCATGGCTATTGGAGTACTAACCACACACTTAACCACTCGGTCGATCACATAGGTGCAAAAACTTGAATTCTTTGAAACAAACACTCTAATTTCTACACATTTCTTTGTACAAGTTAGCCATAAAAAATTCATAAACATCAGAGCTATTGAAACCATCATAAATTCCTATGATAATCACATAGTTCCTTTGAAATTACCACATTTACCTAATTCTCTATGGTTTCTCTAAAGCTCACTACACATGCTTTCTCCTTTAGCAACACATGCTTCCTCATTTAGCAACACATGCTCTATATGACAACACATGCTTTCTCACGAGCACAATCCACAATGTTTCTGGTGAAACACCTTCTAGATCTCGGTGATATTGTGAAATGTGTGGTGGAAATTGAGTTTGTGAATGGATTGTTTTAGAAAAAAAAGAATTAAAGCACCCGGTCATCATGTTATTCATTATTATTATGATTATTTTTGTAAATTACTAGTACAAAACACTATATTGAAAGACACATATTATTATTGAAAACATTGCAAATCCGCACACCACTTTTAGCAATTTGCACCACCATAATTGTAAATTTGATTATTATCGTTATCCAATTAGGTTTGGACCTTTGTTAACAATGAATATGTTCACTGTGAAACTCGACTGCAGAAATAGAGAGATTGAGGGTATAATTTTTCCCAACACTTTACATATTGGTTCTAGAGTCTTAACACTTTTTCCAAAAAAAATCTCGATAAAATAGTAACTGCATTTTGATCTCTAAGTTATACAAGTTCTTATACTCCCTCCGTGCCATCCAAATCTGCACACTTTCCTTTTGTGTCTGTCCCAGACAAATCTACACACTTTTCATTTTGAGAAAATTTCATCATGTAATAAGACATAACTACCCATAAAAGCTTGAAATATTACAATTGGGCCAGCCCATCTCATTTCCCTAGCTCTCTTTATTAAATCTCAAAAATGTCTAGCCTCCCCCCATTTTCTTCCAATCCACCTACACCTCTTTTCCTTCCACCTCCACTGCCTTCCACCGCCATCTTCCACCTCCATGACCTTTTTTCCACCACCATCTTCCTCCTCTACAACCTTCCTTTCACCGCCATCTTCCTCCTCCACGACCTTCCTTTCACCGCCGTCTTCCTCCTCCACATTCCATCCTTCTCCGACTTCTTTTCTCCGCTCGCCGACCTCTGTTCAAATCCATGTCATAGCCACCAAGAGAAGCTCCGTTCGGATCCAACAAACTACCTCCAAAATTACAAGGAGAAGCCCCCATTAGGTTCATTCAGGGTTTGAATTACTTCGGTATCGTCGAATCTGTGTACTCTAAAGTCAACAAGTTCAAAGTCGATGATCTATTCTCTCCCGACTCTCGGAACCTTCAACCAATTCATCGTCGCGTATGAATCAGAGTAGTTAGTCTTCTCTTCATTTTTTCTTGATATGGTTGGATTTTTTCTCCCGAGGTTTATGTGATTTGTTGTTGATTGGAATTTAAAGGTATGTTGTTATCGATAGGTGTGAGAAGAAGAAGGTGGAGTTAGTGATGTGGGAAGAAGAAAAGAGGGGTTTAGGAGGCAATGAACCATAGTTAGACCCAAAACTTTTTTCCCGCGACCAAGGAGGCTAATACTCATAGATCTGGCGAATTTAGCTTAAAAGACCCTCAAATTAGGCAGATAAAGACGAACACATGCGGCTTGTCATGGCCAGGCCCCACCACGGAAAGCCGCATTCCATACGAGCCTTTCACACGATGTTGAGCTTCATAGACAGGCATTCGTTCGAGCAAGGAGAAGATTTTGATTTCATTTATTTTATTTTTTAACTTTTAATTTTATCTTCGGTGTTAATGTTATCATGTGGTTGTGAATTTTAATTTGTGCTTTCTTTGATTTTTTCATTTGAATTTCTAACTTTTTTTCATTGTGATTTTTTAATTTATTCAATAGTTTTTTTTCATTTGGGTTGAAACATGTGCTCTCAAACCTCGAGGCCTATCATACCAAAGTCCAAGTAAGGTTTGGTTATCTAATCATAAATAATTTGATAAAATCATAGATATTTTATAAATAAATGATTATAAGAGAATGTATATAAATACCAAGTAACATTGAATTATGGACAACTGAATCCTCATACAAAACACAAACCTAGTCTCGAAGAATCTACCATTGGCCTCTGGAGGTTCTTTCTATCTGAATCTCATTTTTTTTTATCAATGGTAGAAATCTAAAGTCCAAAATACGATGAGATATATGAAATCATGCACCATATCTAAATATTGGATTGATGAAATATCTGTTTACCTAATACAAAATATCAGATTCAATGAATTCAAAATATAGTATCCAAAGAATTAAGATTAGATTGATCGGACAATTTTTATGCGAAAGATTTATATTAGTTTAATTTACTATTTAGTTCAAAGTCCATTACTATTCAACTTGTAGATATTGGTTTTTCTATCCAAGTAGAATCTAATCAAAGGAATCATGGTATCCGTTATTAATTATGTAAACAAGTTCTACATAAGCAATTTGTTTGAATTTTGATGTCTTCGTGCGAATTCTGCAATCAGTTGTGCATTGAAATTGCAATATTTTGTGCATTCGTGCAGTTTTAGCAAAATTTGCATGAAGAATAAAGCACAAAGTTTCTGTTTAAATTGATCGCAATCAAATAAAGTACATGGTATATATTATTGATTTTATAAATAGGTTCTAAGAAAGTAATTTTTTCGAAATGTAATATGTTGGTGCAACTTCTGCACAATTAGTTGTGCAGTTTTTTACGGGGATGATCCTTGGAAGGAATTTATGGGCTGTGTGAAGTGCATCAGAATCTTATCGCCTTCCAAGATCCAACAAACGGGTGAAGAGGGAATGTAGATTCTTAACTCTGTCACCGCGGAAGACGGGCGCTTGTTCTGACATTGCTAGAGCTTCTATCTGAACTTTGTACGGTTTTCATGGAAGTCGAGTTCCGCCATAGCTAGAGCTCTGTGATATTGTCTCTAATGAAATTTATCAATCCCTAGAAGTTCATTTAGGTTTTTGAGCTTGTTTGCTGCAGTGTTTTAACTTGTATGCATGATGAAAACAGATTTGAGTGGATGTTATATAGTGAGGATTGACATATTCAGACACAAAATAAGTTGTGCAGTTTTTGTGATAGTTTTTAAAATAGTGCTTTTGTGCATATTTTTCAGGATGAATGGTCATATTTTGCACCAGTAACATCAAATAATTAAACTTTTATATTTTTTTACACTATATAAAGAATTTAAATTATTATCATCTATTGTATAATATATAGAAAATGGCTCATGTGGCTCAAAAACTAAATATGCACAAACGTTGTGCAGTTTTTTGTGATAGTTTTAAAAATCGTGCATTTGTGCATGTTTGGCACAATTTTTATGATGAATGTTTATATGAGCAAATGAATGCATTTGGTTTCAAACCAGATTGTTATTATATAATGGTAGTGTAATTCGATTATAAAAATTGAGCACTTGGAGTTAAAGGCAAAATATATCGCTCTCAAGTCCCCTATCCCGACACACAACTTGATGAGGAGGTAAATCATAGTACATAAGGGTCAATCATCTGGTGATTTGCATTGTCCACTAGGAACCCTACTACTGGAGGAAATTTCTGTACAACAACTGTTAGGCATTGAATTCAGGGAAATTGGAGTACTAGCCACACACTTAACCACTTGGTCGATCACATAGCTGCTAAAACTTGAATACTTTGAAACAAACCCTCTAATTTTCTATACATTTCTTTGTACAAGTTAGTCATAAAAAATCATGAACATCAGAGCTGTTGGACCATCATAGATTTCTACGATAATCACGGAGTTCCTTTGAAATTACCACATTTACCTAATTCTCTATGGTTTCTCTAAAGCCCACTACACATGCTTTCTCATTCGGCAATACATACTTTGTCACTGGCACAATCATCAACACATGCTCTCATGCTGCAACATATGCTTTCTCACGAGCACAATCCATAATGTTTCTGGTGAAACACCTTATAGATCTCGATGATATTGTGAAATGTGTGGTGGAAAGTGAGTTTGAGAATAGAATTAAGAAAGAGTAAAATATTAGAATTAAAGCTCCATGTCATCATGTTATTCATTATTATTATGATTATTTTTGTAAATTACTAGTACAAACCACTATAATGGAAGACACATATTATTATTGAAAGCATTGCAAATCCGAACACCATTTTTACTAATTTGCACGACCATCATTGCTAATTTGATTATTATCGTTATCCAATACAGGTTTGGACCTTTGTTAACGATGAATTTATTCACCATGAAACCCCACTGCAGAAAGAGAGACCGCGAGTATAATTTTCCCAACACTTCACATATTGGTTGTAGAGTCTTAACACTTTTCCAAAAAAATAATCTCGAGAAAAGAGTAACTACATTTTGATCTTTAAGTTATATAAGTTCTTATACTCCCTCCGTCTCAGTCGAACTGCACACTTTCCTTTTTTGTCTTTCCCAGACAAATCTGCACACTTTTCATTTAAAGAAAATATCACCATGTAATAAGACATAACTACCCATAAAAGTTTGAAATATTACAATTGGGCCAGCCCATCTCATTTGCCCTAGTTCTCTTCATTAAATCCCAAAAAATATCTAGCCTTCCCCTTTTCTTCCAATCCACCGTTGTCTCTTTTCCTTCCACCTCCACGACCTTTCTTCCACCGCCATCTTGCTCCTCCACGACCTTTCTTCCACCGCCATCTTCCTCCTCCACGCCCTTCCTTTCACCGCTTTCTTCCTCCCCCCCATTCCATCCTTCTCCAACTTCATTTCTCCGCTCGACGACCTCTGTTCAGATCCATGTCAAAGACACCAAGAGAAGCTTCGTTTTTGTTCCAGCAAACTACCTCCAAAACTACAAGAAGAAGCCCATGCTGCATTCATTCTGAGCTCGAACTACTCTGGTATCGTCGAATTAGTGTACCCTAGAGTCAAAAAGTTCAAAGTCGGTGATGTCTCTTGCGACTCTTCGCACCTTCGCCCAATTCATCGTCGTCGATGAACTCGAGCTGTTTGTCTTCTTTTTTTCTTGATATGGTTGGATTTTCACTCCCTAGATTTATGTGATTTGTTGTTTATTGGAAGAAGGCGGAGTTAGTGATGTGGGAAGAAGAAGAGAGGGGTTTAGGCGGCAATGAATGAAGACGGTGGTCACAATGTTTCCATAATTTGACCCAAAACTTTTTTCATGACAAAGGAGGTTAATACTCACAGATCTGACGAATTTTGCTCAAAAAAACTTCAAACTAGGCGGAAATGGACGACCACACACGACTGCAAGTCGCGTTCCGGACGAGCCTTTCACACGCCGTTGAGCTTCACACACAGGCATTCATTCAAGCAAGAAGAAGATTTTGATTTCATTTGTTTTTTATTTTTAACATTTAATTTTATCTTCAGTGTTGAAGTTCTCAGGTGATTGTGAATTTTAATTTGTGCTTTCATTGATTTTTTGTTTGAATTTCTAACTTTTTTTCGTTGTGGTTTTTAAATTTATTATATAGTTTTTTCCCAGTTGGGTTGAATTATGTGCTCTCAAACCTCGGGGCCCATCATACCAAAGTCAAAGTAAGGTTTGGTTATCTAATCATAAATACTTTGATAAAATCATAGATATATTATAAATCAATAATTTGAAGAGAATGTAAATGAATACCGAGTTAAATTGAATTATGGACAACTCAATTCTCACACAAAACACAAACCTAGTCTTGAAGAATCTACCACCAACCTCCAGAGATTCTTTCTATCTGAATCTCAATTTTTTTTCACTGGTAGAAATCTATAGTCCAAAATACGATGAGATATATGAAATCATGCACCATATATGAAATATTGGATTCATGAAATATTGATTTACGTAATACAAAACATCAGATTCGATGAATTCAAAATCTAGTATCCGGAGAATTGAGATTAGATTGATCGGACAATTTTTATCCGAAAGATTCATATTAGTTTAATTTACTATTTAGTTCAAAGTCCATTACTATTCGACTTGTAGATATTTGCTTTTCTATCTAAGTAGAATATAATCAAATGAATCATGGTATTCGTTATTAATTATGTAAACAAGTTCTACATAAGCAATTTCTTTAAATTTTAGTGTCTTCGTGCGAATTCTGCAATTAGTTGTGAATTGTTATTGCAATATTTTGTGCATTCGTGCAATTTTAGCAAAACTTGCACAAATTTTGCACCAATAATTTCATATCGTTAAACTTTCGTATTTTTTTGCCCTATACATATAAATTTCATCATTGCTATACTTTCTTTTTCCTATTCAAAATTTATTCTCTATTTCTCTTCATACCCCGAACCTTCATTGACCGACCACTTTCCCTTTTCGTTCAATCATCTCCCTCCTCACTCGAAAATCCCTACAATTTACTGGTCAGATTTCTTGTCCAACCCCTAAATTCCCAACCAACCCCTCCCAATAATTCTTCCTCAATGATTTTTTTTCCACAAGAAATCCTATGCGCAATTTTGCCGGAATAATCTCAAACTCCACGACCACTAGCTGGAAAAAATAATATATAATTTTATTGTATTTTTATGCAAATCAAAGTCACTACTTTACCCACTTACCCTAATTCGTTATCTTCCCAAATATTAGCCCATACCCGAAATTGATATTCCTTGCAACATTCCACCCAGTGCGTCTTGTATGCGCACCCACACACCTAGTCATTTCCATTAGAGTGAATTGTGTGTTTGATCATCGAACTGTTAGATTGATATGAAAATTAGGACCTACAGAATTTATAATAGTTTAGTTTAATTTTTCTCTCCTCGCGACAATTCCTACAATTTCCATCCAGATTTCTCGTCCAACCCCTAGGTTCCTAATTATCCTCTCCCGATAATTCTACCTCAAAGAATTTATCTTTAAAACCCTAGATCTAAGCTCAATCTCAACATCACAATCTCGTCGGAATAATCTCAAATTCCGTAATTGCCAGTTGGAAAAAATATTCAATTTAGATTCTATTTTTATGCAAACCATAATCACACACATATATTTAAATAATTCATTTTTATCAAAGTTTTTGTTTAAATAGATCGCAATCAAATAAAGTACATGTTATATATTATTGATTTTATAAATAGGTTCTAAGAAAGTAATTCGTTTGAAATGTAATTCGTTTGTGCAACTTATGCACAATTAGTTGTGCAGTCTTTTACGGGGATCATCCTTAATTTAGATTCTATTTTTATGCAAATCATAATTGCACACATATATTTAAATAATTTCTTTTTTTATCGAAGTTTCTATTTAAATAGATTGCAATCAAATAAAGTACATGGTATCTATTATTGATTTTATAAATAAGTTCTAAGAAAGTAATTTGTTTGATATGTAATATGTGTGTGCAACCTATGCACAATTAGTTGTGCATTTTTAATGGGATGATCCTTCGGAGGAATTTATGGGTTGTGTGAAGTGCATCAGAATATTATCACCTTCCAAGATCCCGCAGACAGGTGAAGAGGGAATGCAGATTATGAACTCTGTCACCGCGGAAGGCGGGCGCTTCTATCCTAACTTGGTACAATTTCCATGGAGGTCGAACATTGCCATAGCTAGAGCTCTATGATGTTGTCTCTAATAAAATTAATCAATCCCTAGAAGTTCATTTAGGTTATCGAGCTTGTATGATGTAGGTGTTTTAACTTGTATGAATGGTGAAAACAGATTTGAGTGAATGTTATATAGTGAGGATTTACATATTAAGACCAAAAAAGGAAGTTGTGCAGTTTTTGTGATAGTTTTAAAAATAGCGGGTTTGTGCACACTTTTCAGGATGAATGGTCATATTTTTTTTACAAATGACATCAAATAATTAAACTTTTATATTTTTTTACACTATATAAAAAATTTAACCCCTATCGATAATTCTCCCAGAAAGATTTTTCCCATGATACCCTAAATCTAAACTCGATTGCAACATCACGATTTCGCTGGAATAATCTCGAACTCTACAACCACCAGCTGAAAATATAATATAATATTATATTGTTATGCAAATCAAAATTAGTACTTCACCTACTTACCCTAATTCATTATCTTCGCAAATCGTAGCCCATTCCCAAAATTGGCATTTCTCGCAACATTCCACACCGTGCATCTTGTATGCGCACCCATACACCCTGTCATTTTCATTAGAGTGAATTATGCGTCAGATCATTGACCTATTAGATTGATCTAGTATTTAGTGCCTAGAAATTTTATATTATTTTGGATTTATATTTAATTCACTCTCGTAAACTATGTCGCATAAATTTCCTCTTCGTATCTCTCTATATCCCGAACCTTTATTGCTCGACCCATTTCCCTTTCCGTTCAATCTCCTCTCTCGTCACACGACAATCCCTACAATTTTCCTTCCATGTTTCTTGTCCAACCCTAGGATTCCCTATTGACCCCTCTCGATAATTCTCCCCCAAAGATTTCTCCCAAAAAAAAACTTAGATCTAACCTCGATGGCAACATAGCAATTTCACCGGAATAATCTTGAATTCCATGGCTGAAAGCTGGAAAATTACTATTTAAGTCAATTTTGTGTTTATACAAACCAAAATTACTACTTTACCCACGTACACCTAACCCTTTTTACACCTAACCCTAATTCATTATCTTCCCAAATTGTAGCCCGTTCCCAAAATTGATGTTTATTCACAACATTCCACAATGCGCGTCTATGTCGTGCATCTTGTATGCACACCCATACACCTATTCATTTCTATTAGAGTGAATTGTGCATATGATCATTGAACTATTAGATTTATATGATAATTAGCACCTAGAAAATTTGTATTAGTTTAGTTTAACATGAATTTCAATCTTTCCCGTCAACTATGTCGCATATATTTCATCGATGTATCCCGAACCTCAGTTTCCCTTTTCGTTCAGTCCTCTCTCTTCTTGCCCGACAACCTCTACAATTTCCCGTCCATATTTCTCGTCCAACCCCTAGATTTCCAATCAATCCCTGTCGATAATTCTCCCTCAAAAAATTTCTCCAAAAAACTCTAGAACTAAGCTCGATAGCAACATTGCAATTTCGCCAAAACAATTTTGAATTTCGTGACTTCTTACTGAAAAATAAATATTTAATTCCAGTTCTAATTTTGTGCAATTTAAAATTACCCATTTACCCACTTTTCCTAATTCATTATCTTCCCAAGTTGTAGCTTTTTCCCAAAATTGATATTTCTCGCAACATTCCACACTCCACATCTATGTCGTGCGTCTTGTGTGCTCACCCACACATCTCGCCATATTTATTAGAGTGAATTGTGCATCTGATCATCGAACTATTAAATTGATTTGATAATAAGTACTGAGAAAGTTTAAGTTGATTTGTGTGCTCACCCGATCAACCTCTCTCGATATTTCTCCCTCAAATATTTTCTCTGAAAAAACCATAGAGAAAAGCTTGATCTCAACACCGCAGTCTCGCTGGAATAATCTTGAATTCTATAATTGTCAGCTGAAAAAATGTATTTAATTCATATTCTATTTTTATGCAAATCATAATTACACACATGTGTTTACAAAATTCAATTTTTTTATTGAAGTTTCTATTTAAATAGATTGTAATCAAATAAAGAACTCCCTCCGTTCCACCCAAGTTTGCACAATTTATTTTTCCAATCAAAGTTGTTGAACTTGACCACATATTTGAATAGATATATGGGCATTAATATTATCGTAGGAGATTTTGTTAGATTCGTCGTAACATGTAGTTTCTAAATAATAACTTTTTATGTGCCATAATTATACGCAGTTACATATATTTATAGTCAAACATGTTTATTGGGGACCATGAAAAAGATTATGTGCAAATTTGACTGGGATGGATGGAGTACATGGTATACATTATTGATTTTGTATATGTAATATGTTTGTGCAACTTATGGACAATTAGTTGTGCAGTTTTTTGTGAAGATGATCCTTGGGAGGAATTTGTAGGCTGTGTGAAGTGTATCAGATGTGTGAGAGGGAATACACATTATAAACTCTGTCACCGTGGAAGCCATGCGCTCGTTCTGACATTGTTAGAGCTTCTGTCCTAACCTGGTACGGTTGCCATGGAAGTCGAGCATCCAAATAGCTAGAGCTTTGTGATGTTGTCTCTAATGAAAGTAATCAATCCCTAGAAGTTCAGTTAGGTTATTAAGCTTGTTTGCTGTAATGTTTTAACTTGCATGCATCATGCATGGTGAAAACATATTTGAATGGATGTTATAGTAAGGATTGCCATATTCAGACACAAAAAAAGGTTGTGCAGTTTTTGTGATAGTTTTAAAAATAGTGCTTTTGTGCATATTTGGCACACTTTTGAGGATGAATGTTTATATTTTGCACAAGTAGCATCAAATAATTAAATATTCATATTTTTTACTCTATATGAAGAATTTAAATTATTATCTATTGTATAATATAGAGAAAATGACTCTGATGACCCTTAACTATCACGGTTTTAAATCGATTTAACTATCTCAAAAACTAAATATGCATAAACGTTGTGCAGTTTTTTGTGATAGTTTTAAAAATCGTGCATTTGTGCATATTTGGCACAAATTTCAGGATGAATGTTTATATGAGCAAATGAATGCATTTGGTTTTAAATCGATTGTTATTATTTAATGCAGTGCAATCCGATTATAAAAATTGAATACTTGGAGTTAAAGGCAAAATATCTCGCTCTCAAGGTCTCTATCCCGACATGACTTGATGAGGAGGTAAATCGCAATACATAAGGGTTATCTGGTGATTTGCAACGTTCACTAGGAACCCTCTTACTGGAGGAAACGTCCACACTGCAACTATCCAGAATTGAATTCAGGGCTATTGGAGTACTAACCACACATTTAACCACTTGGTCTATCACATAGGTGCTAAAACTTGAATACTTTGAAACAAACCCTCTAATTTTCTATACATTTCTTTGTACAAGTTAGTAATAAAAAATTCATGAACATTAGAGCTATTGGAACCGTCATAAATTTCTAAGATAATCACGAAGTTCCTTTGAAATTACCACAATTACCTAATCCTCTATGGTTTCTCTAAATTCCACTACACATGCTTTCTCTAAATTCCACTACACATACTTTCTCATTCGGCAACACATGCTTTCTCACTGCACAATCAGCAACACATGCTCTCATACGGCAACCCATGCTTTCTCATGAGCACAATACACAATGTTTTTGGTGAAACACCTTCTAGATCTCGGTGATATTGTGAAATGTGTGGTGGAAATTGAGTTTGAGAATGAAATTTAGAAAAAGTAAAAAAAGTTAGAATTAAAGCACCAGGTCATCATGTTACTTATTATTATTATTATTATTATTATTATTATTATTATTGTAAATTACTAGTACAAAACACTATATTGGATGACACATATTATTATTGAAAACATTGCAACTTCACACACCACTTTTACCGATTTGCACCACCACCATTATAAATTTGATTATTACCGTTATTCAATATAGGTTTGGACCTTTGTTAATGATGAATATGTTCACTACGGATCTTTCTGTAGGTGAAACCCGACTGCAGAAAGAGAGAGACTGAGGGAATAATTTTTTTCAACACTTTACATATTGGTTAAAGAGTCTTAACACTTTTTCCAAAAAAAAAATTCCCGAGAAAAGGGTAACTACATTTTGATCTCTAAATTATAGAAGTTTTTATATTTGTTTCTAATATTTGTGATTTGCTCTCAATCGTACTATTTACATTTTCATCCCCGGTCTCGCAGCAGACGATCTCTAATAAATAAGTACCAGTTTATTAAAATAGGGCTCAAAGTAAAATTAGACAAGTTGGAGGAGTTGAGGGACAAAATCTAAAGTATTTTGGCCCTTAACAGTAATTTTATACTCCATCCGTCCCACTATTAACTTCCGAATTTCTTTTTCACGGTCTTCAATGAGCATGTTTGACCGTAAATATTTCTAGTCGTATATAATAATGTCGCATAAAAAATTAATATTTAGAAAATAGATGTTAAGACAAATCTAACGATATGTCACATGAT
>JAULKK010299512.1:0-12676 GCA_032355705.1 Rubia peregrina
AGTGATAGTGTTGATAGGGTTTAGGGCTAGTGGCGTTGGTGGGCTGCGGGACTGGGCAAGGAGGAAGGTAGATGGTGGTGATGTTAGGGGTTTGGTGTGTGGTGGAGGTGAATGGCGGAGCGGCGGTGGTGTGGTTTGGGCTAGTTGTATAGATCTCATGTTTGCCTCATTGTACTATAAGTCCCCTAGTCACCAAGGGTCGAGAGTTTGGATCAATATGTGTTGCAGGGTGCAGAATAGACACTGTCCAACTGTTGTTGCGTTTGGTGGTGGAGTGATTATTTTGTATGTCTACTGCCTAATGTGTATGTCGTGATTTTGCCAGACTTCATGGTTAAATGTTATTGTTGCAGCATTGGGGTGGACTTTAATTAATCGATAATCGTTACCTAGGATTTATTTTCAAGGTGTTTCTTTTGCACGAAATGTTGCATGTCTAGTGCCCTTTCGATTTATGTGCAAGACTTTGATTCATTGACATCTACGTCAGTTGAGTATTTTGGAAATTCTGATTTGTGAAATGCCGCAATATACATGGGTTCAGGCTCTAAGCGTGATTTATTTCTTCTCTGTTTCGTGTAGGTGTGAGTTGTGAGGCCCTAGTTTGCTCTTGAGCTTTGGGATTGCCTTTTCTTCTTTCTCTCAAATTTTGCTTGTCTGATCGTGTCTTCTGCGATTTTAGGTATGTGGGATACCTCTATGGGTGGGGTTTGGAGTGTGTGTTGCGGTAGTTGTGTTTATTGTGGATTGTTGGTGTGAGGTTCCCAACATCTTGTAGGGTTTGTTGTTGCCTCTTTTCTTCTTTTTTCAGATATGGTTCTTTTTGGACTTGCAATATTTGAGCCCATCGTTGTCCGTCAGAATAAGGTAGGGCCTAAGATTGAGAGTGTGTCTTCTGGTTATCCGCTAATTCTATCACCATTTGTGGTTTATAAGCTTTTTCGTGTTGTAGAGGATGTAGGCCAGATTAGTAGTTATGATTGGTGTGGGTATGTTCTTAGGAAGCTAAGTGAAGTAGTGTCTAGGTATAAGACTAGTAACTACACAACATTGAATGATTGTGTAGTTTTCCATTTGATATGCTACCTGTATAGGTTTCCTTTTCAAGGAAAACCATCCCCACCATAGTTCCTCTCAGTCGTCACTGGGACACTTCTCTGTTGCTCAAACGGTGTAGGTAGATTGTTGAGGCAGGTTATGATTCATGCCCTATGTCCAAGGATGAATTGCCTTTGACTTTGATGGGGGAAGTATGTGGGCTTTGGTGCTACTGCGACATCCAAGAATACTTGCCTTCCGATGCTGCGATTAAGAATGATGGAGGATATGTAAGTATTGATTTTTTTTCCTTTCAATGTTGATGTTTAAAAGCAGTACATGACGTTTTAGATTTTGTATGAGATGTTTTAATCTATGATTTGGGTGTTACATATTTGATGTTTTACAATCAGTATTTGATGTTTCAGAATTTGTATATGATGTTTTACTTTATGTTTTATGTGCTGTCAACTTTGATGTTTTAGTATCAGTAGTTGATGTTTTATATTCTCTGTAACATGTTTTCAGTTTAAAGTTTCATGTGTTGTTATCTTCTCTAATTTTTTTGTTTTTTCCCTAGGCTGTTGATCAAGCTATCTGTAGGTTCAAGAGGAATATTGAGATTGTTACTAGGGCATTAGTTTTTGAGCTGGATCAAGGTGCTAAGAATTCTATTCATGCTGATGATCTCCAGCCTACTCCTCATTTGGACTCATATGAGTGTTTTAACAATCTTGAGTTGTTCGATGATGTTGATGAGATTGTGAAGAATGCTTTTAAGAATCGTATTCCCGTTGTTGCTCCTTTTTCTGGTCCTACGAATCGTACACCATCATTCGATCTTGGCATTGATGGTATTGGATATGCAACATCTTCAAAAGCACCAGTAAAAGGCAAAGGAAAGGCAGTTAGGAAGGGGAACAAGGATGGGAAGAAGTAGATTTTAAGTGTGACGAAACTGTATTTGACATTGGTTGTTTTAGAATATTATGATGTTTAAAATTTTGAATTCTTCAAGTTAGGGATTTGATAGGGCTTTTGGACCCTTCATGTGGTGAATGATGATTTGTTATGGCAATTAGGGATATGATATAGCTATTGGACCTTTTATGTGACGAATGATGATTTGTTATGGTGATTGATAGGTTATTGGATGACATAAAATTCTTTGTAGTTTTTCTATGTTTATGTTGGATGTGATGATTTTAGAATTTGTTTTGATGTTTCATTATCAGTGCGTGATGTTTTATATTTTTAAGCAATCGGTAGTTTTATGTTCCATGTCTTTGATTATTTTTTGAAAATACTTGGTCATTTGTAATATAGATAAACTCATATGAGCCAAGAAAAAGCTGTAAAAAGAGTCATTATGTAAGAAAATAATAGCATCAGTGGACTGAAGTTTAGCATTGAAAAAGAGTCAATGCAATAATAATGAAATGTATAAGAACAGTGGCATCCTATGAATACCCTTTTCAAAATTAACACCCTCATCAGTACTTAATTCTGAAACATCAAACTGTAACAATGAAACCTCAATCCATAACTGTGCAACATCAACCAACATCCTGGTTTCAGATTAAATTAAAATATCAAAATGTAAAAAATGAAACATTAATCAATGAATGTGTTACATCACGACTAGTTTTAGATCAATTGAGCTTTTGGTGTCTTGGATCCAAATTTCTTTTGGACCGGCTTCTTCCTTTCAAGCTTACCTTTCACTCTTGCACTTCTTCCTTTTATTTTTATTTTTGGTGGATTGAGTACTTCGGGAGCTGTTTTTGTAGTTGAGCTTCTTGCACTATTAGTTGCTGAGTGCTCTTGTATATCCATTACTTTCATTTGATTGATTGTAGTCGAGTATCTATTCAGCCCTTCTTCAAGGATTCTTCTAGTTTCGAATTCAAGGTTGAGTGTTTTTACAGCCTTACTTGCCATGGCTAACTTCCATTCTGCCTTGAAGTCCTTGTACAACTTATGTATGTATATTTTAGCTGCATGCTTTAGAAGTCCAGGTCCTTTCTCCACTGACCTTGGTTTTCCTATTGAACTGCTTTATTCCTTGTTGGTCTCTGTACTTCTCCAGTTCTGTACAGTTTTTCAAATATTGAAAAAAATTGTGTCAAGTTTGTTGTTTTGTTGGCACTGAAGCTGATTGCCTTGTTTGTGCTTTCGCTCCTCTGTGATGATAATGTCCCAGCTGAGAAGAAGTTTTTGCTTAATGTGGTACACCATTTCTGTCGGAGTTCGTATAGGCACTTGAACCACTGGTTTTCATGGAGCTGGTACTTAACTATTATTAAGTTCCAACATCTCTGGAATTCTTCTTCATTTGCACATTTTTTTCATTTGCACATTTCTTCAAACAATGGTCGAATGCTATGCAAATTCTTTGTCACTCTTCACTTTACCATAGTGGCTGATTGCATTCTGTTTCAGATGCCATAGACACAACCTGTTCTTTGTGTTACTGAACACCCAGTACAAATAATTGTTGTAGTTTGAAACATCAGTCAATTTTTGTGAAAAGTTATAACCTGTTGTTGAAACATCAAGGATGAGGTATTCATGTTTCAATTGTGTTTAGAAATTATCAAGCAAATTTTCATTAAATTTCTTTTCATAATACAGAAACATCATACATGCATTTTACAAATGAATTCATAGTGTTTGTATAATCATATTGGATGAGGTATGAAACATCAATGCAAATTATTGAAACATCATGAAATTTCTGAAACATCTACACAGAAACTGGGTAGGTTGCAGTAGTACCTTTTGGATGGCAGCTGCCATTGCTGAGTCTTGGTCAGTAAATATTGTCACTGGTTCTTATCCTGCCATTGACTTTTTGAAAGTTTCTAGGAACCACATGAAAGCCCCTTTATTTTCGTCGCCAGTGAAGGCACAACCAAACATCATATTGTTCCAATGGTTGTTGATTTCCACAATTGGTGCACAAACAAGTTTGTACTTGTTTGTCCTGTATGTGGTGTCGAATATCATCACATCCCCATATAGCATGTAATCTTCTTTCATCATTGCATCCCTCCAGAAAAATTGCGGTTAATTTTCCCTCTTCCTCCAATTTGACTCTAAAGAAGAAGTCCTTCTCCCTTCCGTCAATTTTGTAGAGCTCATCGATCACATTCTGTACATCTCCTCCTTCAATTTATTTCATCCTTAGAACTATTGACATAATTAATGTGGTCCCTCATTGCGTGCCCTACATTTTCTTATCTATTTGCATCCCATGCCAAATACTTGAAACTTGTAGCTGGCTTAAAACTTGCCAATTCCGTAGCCTCAATTGCTCTTGCCTTTTCATCATCTATCTTCCTCTCACTACGCTGCAAGTATTGTCACTCCTTCCTTGTAAATTCATGGTTGTGCTCGGTGATGTGGTGCTTGATTTCATAGATGTTTTCATCAACAATCTTAATCCTAATTGCAGCCTTGCATCTTGTTCTTGTAATGGGAAATTCTTTTGTCTTTCTTCTTTTGTTTTGTGGTTGTTGGGTTGGGGTGTCAAGAGTGTTTGAAACTGATTTCCCTTGGAGCGAGCACATGTAGTATTTTTCATTGACCTTCCCTTCATCTGTTAGTCTCTGTGTCGACTTGCGTACATAAAATCCAAGTGATGTTGCATGTGCACGGTATAATGTTTCAAGCTCTTCCAATGTTGTTGCTTGCACACCTTGAAGGGATTCTGTTTGATCCATTTCCAACAAGTTTGGTAGACTTGAAATTAAAAGTTTCCAATAATAAAAAAACCCTTGCATAATGATGCAGACTTAGAACATCATATTATATGTTTGAAACATCAAGCATTATACGAGAAACATCACATAATGTTTTCTGGAAAATGCTACTACGATTATGTTCAGTTAGTATGAAACATCATGTTATAAATTTGAAACATCATTACATATTTGAAGAACATCATCTGCTATAAATTATTTCTATCCACTTATTATCTGTTTCCAAAATGTGAACATATCTTGTTTAAATTGTCTAAAACTTTAAAATAAGTTTTTGTAACGTGACCTTTGTAATTTGAAAGGTGTGACATTTTTAATCAAATTTACAGAACATTCAAAACTAATTTACAGTTTTGAACAACAGAGCAACAAGATATGTTCATAAAGATCACAATTTTGCTATAACACAATTTTTTACTGTTGTTCTATTAACAGGAATCTAAATGCAAACATAGTGTGCTTCTCTTCAAATCAAAATACAGAAACATCATATTCAAGGACAGAAAGTTCAATATCTGACCTTGCGAAACAAGTACGATCTGTTCATCATTGATATTTGTTTCGCTTTCTTGTGTACGATTATGTGTTTGCATTGACTGTACGATTGCTAGCTATTTTTCGATCTGTAAATAACTTTCTTCCGTCATGATCCTTTCTTCTATCATAATTTTGAATCTGCAAATTTCAAAATTCTGTTTAATCACTGATTCTTTTATGATTGTTGTTGAATTTAAACCTAGATGTAGTTGTACCTTTGTTGCGGGATGATTTATTGATACTGATTGATGATTTTTGTCAAAGTTGGATCTGTTGCTTTCGGATGATGAACAACGGTCGATTGATTTTAGAGTTGTGAATGATTTTGGTTTAGATATGATTTTTAATGGGTTTTGGTTGAACACGTTTGTTGAAGACGTATTTTTGGGCTTTCGTTTTTCTTATGCTTTTGGGCCATGAAGGGTGAGTGGGCTTATTTTTTATTTTATTGCTCTTTGGTCCCTGCCTTTTTTGGTGCATTACATATTTAACCTTGAGTCTAGATTTATTATGTTTCTGCCCCCGAATTTAATTTCTCCTTTTACTATTTTGCCTTTAGTCCTTGGTCTCACCATGAGACGGTCTTATAAGAGACGGACTCTCTTTTTTTTGTATAGCAAAAGTTTCACTACATTCATGTTTTTTTCCCGATTAACTCTCTCGCGCACGTTTATTTTTGCCTTAATCCCTTAAGAAAGCAAGAGTGTAAGGGTGAAGCCAGGGAATACGCCCGAATGCACTTAACATAGATAAAAAAGTTTGTCATGTTGTTACTTTTTCTAGAATTTATATTAAAGAATATATATATATTATGTAAATATTTCTTGTAATGGTAATTAAATTAGATTTCTTTTCCTTTTCTGTATGTGTCTTTTTACCTCTGTATAATGTACCCCACATCATGAATACAATCACAACATTACACCCTTATTTTCTACATGGTATCAGAGCCTAAAATTTTGAAACCCTAAAGAAAAATTCCCGCTGCCGTTTCCTCGAGCTTCCACCGTCTCCAGCGATCGTGCGTAGCATCCACGCGACGCCGTCGTTGTCCGTAGCTCACCGTCCATCACCAGATCTCCGAGTGTCGCCACCGTTTGCCAGTTGCTCCAGTCACCGTTTGCCAGTTTCTCCGACCGCACACACCGCCAATCTGCCCCACATGCTGCCGCTGTCATCTCCACGTGCCGTCGCATCGACTACTGCCGATCTTTCATCATGTCAAATTTTGACTCTGAATCTTCTTGTGATGACGCCGAACGTGCTGGCATTATTGCCGAAGCTAAGGACAAGTTGCAGAATCTCAATGCTACCGATATTATTGTAGCTTTACTCAAACAATTGCAATTGCAATATGGCACTGGCCATCTGTACCTGCTGGTCGATCTATTAACTCTCCATATTACTTGGTCCTTCTGATGGTCCCGGTTTGATCATCTGCCCCGTCGTACTGAATGGTGAAGAAAATTACCTTGAGAGGACTACTGTGATTTGTAGTGCTATTCTTGCTAAAAAAGAAGATTGATTTTAGTGATGGAACTAGTACCAAACCCCCGGAAGGTCATCTAGATGCAGATATTTGGCCTGGAGTTAATGCCACCCTTGTTTGCTGGATCTTGCAGACCGTTGGTCCAACACTGCGATCTTCGACTGGTTATTTTTCCAAAGTTAAGGAATTGTGGGATGATCTTGGTGGATGATTTACTCTTGGTAATGGTCCAAATGTTTTGCAGCGTGATGATATACAGAACTGTCAGCAGAATGGTCAGACTATTGCCATTTACTTTGGCAAGCTCAAGAAGCTGTATGATGACTACAATTCTCTTTAGCCTCTTCGGGTTTTCTCCTGTGAAGCTTTCAAACCACTGTAAATATGCAACTATGCTACCACCGCCTTCCATGATCATGAGAAAAACCTAATTTTTTAATTTCTCCTCGGTTTAGATGAAGGCTATCACACCTTGCGATCCAAAATCATAACTCAAGGCCCGTTACTACCTGTCATGTGTGTATATGCTCTTGCTTCTTAGGAATAGAATCACAAATCCGTCATACGGTCTCGTAAGTCTTCAACTGACTTCATGGCATATGCTGCTCGCGCCCACCACATTCTGGTTCTTCGTCTGGAGTTGTCACTTCATCTGAATGCAAGAATCTCGTTGTACGCATTGTCATCGCATGAGCCACGACAAAGCTACCCGTTTCAAGCTCACATGATATCCCTAATTGTTCACAGAGATGAGGGACAGAGCTAACGCTGTAAAGAAGACGGCGCCAGCTCATCCAGTCACCGACGGGAATAGCACTCCAGCCGCCGATGCCGCCCTGATCCACCCTCCTCCTCCATTGTTTGCCGGCGCAGTGGTGCCACAGCCAGGCTATGCGGTTGCCGCTTCATCCGGTGCCCCTGCCCGTTCTAATTTGGTCCTTCTCTGTCTGACGACCAATGGAGTACGACCCTACATTATTTTAATCATTTCAATTATATTTCTTACCACGGGTAAGGCAGGCCTACTTTACCTTGGCCTTTTGATTCAGGCGCCTTATATCACATGACCAGTGACAAGGGTTCTCTTAATAATATTACCACTTCTGTTAATTCTTTGATTGTTCTACTTCCTGACGGATCTGTGTCGTCTGCTACACATAATGGTTCTATACATTTTTTAAATACAACACTTACTCATGTGCTTTACATACCAACTTTGCGATGTCATTTATTATTATCATGCTCTAGATTGTTATCTACCATAAAATGTCTTGCTTTGTTTACTAATATTATTGCATTTTATAGAAAATTAGTACGAGGATTGTGATTGGCGTGGGTGAACAGTAGGGTGATTGGCTTCGTCTATTGGATACATGTGTTCAGCCTCATATCCCGTAGTCAGTTCCAACAGTTGCTTCAATTTTTGCATCTTCGTTTGATCTATGACATTAGTGTCGTGGGTATCCATCCTCTACGATGTTTTCAATAGTTCAACTCTTGGTTTTAGCATGAATAATACTTCTATCCCTTGCTCTGTGTGTCAGAGAAAAATAGACTAGGCATAGTTTCTCTTTGAGTTCTTCAAATGCTAGTTCATTGTTTGAATTAATACATTGTAATGTTTGGACCCCTTATCGAACACTATCTTCTAGTGGTGCATTTTATTTTTTAACCATAGTTGATGATTATTACCCATCTGTTTGGGTTTAATTATTAGTGACTAAGTCAGATGTAGCTTCTAGATTTATAGAATTTGGTGCTTTCATCAAGAATCTATTTGAGCCCTCCATTTGTCATGTCCACGCTGATAATGGTACAAAATTTCTACCTTTGATATCATACTTTGCTGAATATAAGATTATGTTTTAGACTTTTGTGATTGATACACCACATCAGAATGGTTGTGTAGAGCGCAAGAATCGTTATTTGTTAAATGTGGCTCGTGCTTTGCACTTTCAAACTAATCCACCAATTGATTTATGAGGAGAATGTATTCTCACTGCTACATATTTGATTAACTGGACACCGACAAAGAAAATCAATGGACGCACACCATTTGAGTTACTCAATGGGCGCACACCAAAATATAAGTTTTTGCGAGTAATTGGTTGCTTGTGCTTCGCCTCATACGTTCCCATATTTTGTGAAAAGTTTCCTCCAAGAAGTCGATGATGTCTTTTTCTTGGGCATCCTGCTGGAAAGAAAGGCTATCACCTTTATGATTTGGAATCACTCCCCCTTCTTCAATAGTCGAGATACTGATTTTTATGAAGACCAGTTTTCGTATGTTGTGCCATCCGCCCTTGTTTAGACTGCCCATACACACACACACACTGATATTTGATTTGGCAAATCTCCGCCATTGGCTCCATCACTGAATACCAGTGGTGCCACCACCTCGCCGCCGGCATCTCCTCCACCAACGCAAGATGCCACCTATTGTTTCTTTACATGTAATAAAACTAAGATGGATCTATCGTAACACTTTTACAAGTAATACATTGGGTGATGTTGCATTGAAAAGTAAATTGAGTGGATGAAAATAATCCTGGGTTTGCCAAAAAAGAAAGGAATAAATAAATCATCCTAAAATAGAAAGGGAGCCATTATTAAAGGATGTATTCTCCTTCATACACATCATGAAATTGAGTAAAATTGAGTACTTCTTTTGACATTCTTACAATTTCTCATGTTACTATTAAGACAAAATTATTTTTTGTCCTCAGCATATATTGAAATATCATCTGTTGGTCCCCAGTGGCAAACCGTGTACATCCAGTATTCAACAAAGCCCAAATTATTTGTTTGGTCCCCAAACCCATTTCCGAGCAATTTTTCGTCAATTCCGTCGCACATGACCGGAACATGCCATATTATTCTGATATGCCCAGGGGTAAAATCATAATTATACTAATTAAAAAATATTCTAATTTTAATTCAGGCTACATTTTGAATTACAGAGACCAATATCCTAATACCCATTTTTGATTGTTTTTCCCCAATTTGAAAATCTAATCCCTAAAACCTCTAAATCCCACCTGAATTTTGCGACGGTTGAAGCGGACGTTTGGCGTTCTTGTCATACGGGCTTTGTAATCGACAATTTAACTGGATGGTTTAGCAATGATTGAATGCCCAGTGAAGAATGAGCCGGCGGAGTTGCAGACTCGTTACGAGGCCGATTGTGATGAAACCCTAGGTTAGCAAACAAATCATCGATTTTATTGTTGTGCTTCTTCCCTATAACTGAGGCCGTGGGTTTTATGCTGTATTGAATAAAGAGATGGTGATGAATTGGTTTGTGCGAATGTAGGTGAAAATGGATGAACATGAGATGCTGGTACTGCGGGAAAATGGAGGCATTTTTGGCCGAGGAAATAGAGCTCCTGACTATGGTAAGTGTGTCTAGTATGTGAGAAACATTGAATAATCTGTGAGCATGGGCTGGGTTTATGTGTAAAATGGAAGAGATGTTAATGGTAGTTTCGTGGTTATTTGGTAGTAAATAAATAGGTTTCTGGTTTTGAATGGGCTGGTTCCCATTTTTTTGTTGATTGATGATTTCTAGTTAGAATAGGACAGTGTTTGGTCCACAAGTAGTT
The DNA here is from genome assembly GCA_032355705.1 of Rubia peregrina. Taxonomy (NCBI): domain Eukaryota; kingdom Viridiplantae; phylum Streptophyta; class Magnoliopsida; order Gentianales; family Rubiaceae; genus Rubia; species Rubia peregrina. Next base: position 10,431 of record JAULKK010299512.1, read on the forward strand.
ATATCATAGCATTGTTATTGTTGGTTTGTTTGATTAGTTTAGATTTTGATCTGTAAGATCCAGTATGATTGGATTAGTTTAATCTCAGTGGGGATTAATATTTTGTGTAGGCCATATTAGATATTTTAAAATTTTAGTTTTGGTAGGGTTTATGTTTATTTTATATTAGGGTTTATATTAATTTAGTGTGGTTTAATTTTCACCTCCCAGTAGCAATCAGTTCTCTATTAGAATACATTGCCATGGGTACATGACCAGGAACCCCATTCCAATGTATGTTGGTGGCTTAGTTTATATGGCCGATTTATGTGATTCCTATGATTTCAGTTGGGTTAGCCGGATTCTACCTATAGCTATTTGGGTTATAGGGGATGATTATGTGGAGTGTATCAAGACAGGGGGGTGAGTTTCAGTTCAATAGACATGGATCAGTTTATACTATTTCCTGGACAATGAAAGGAAATAACATCTCTAGATGGTTAAGAATGGTGGAGTTGATGTCTATTTCTTTGGCCTTTTGGTGAGGAAGCAATGGTAGTTCATTAAAGCTTGGTTGGGGGAAAATGTGGAGTAGCATGGTTATGATAATAAGATTGTGAAGGGTAGAAAGAGGCAGGAAAAGCTGTTAAACACAAAGCTCCCAAAAGGCAAAAAAGGAGGAAGCTGACCATACTGTACTAACTTATTTCCAGAATGTGGCAAGGTCAATGAGGTAGCAACGTAGGATACTGAAAAAAGTATGCAGAATGGTGATCTGCGAAATGGTACCGTAGAGGAATTGAAGGAAGTTAACGGGATGATACTTGTCGATGAATCAGAGAGCATGGATGATGAGGGACCTAGCACACATGTTTCCCAATAGATTCGAACTAGTGACTTTGGTGAAAAAGAAGACAATGACGAGTCTACCAGGTCTGGGCTTGTTTCTATGATCACAGATGCCGATGAAGATGCATTTTGGGCTAATGAAGAACCCAGTTTTAGGCTAGAAATATTAGCTGGAAAGGAAGATCAGAAGCTGGTGAAAATGTCAAGGGAAGACAGTGTCCAGGAAGAAAAGGGTGCAGTCAGTACTGACAGTGTGCAGGAAGAAAGTTGGACAGTTGAAAAAGAAGACAAAAAGTATTGACAAAGCTCCAGGAGTTAAGCATCTTGAAGATGATGAAGATGCTAGGAAATTTCAAAACCCAGATTACAATGCGGATAATGATGATCATTTAGAAAGGTTATGAAGGAGTGGGAAAACATTATAGTTTACTGTTAAGGGAGATGGAAGTAGATGGTTCCAACAATTCTTAAGGGGGAAATTTGGCTAAATTAGATTCAGATTATGATACCAGTGAAGGCGATCAATATAGTCAGACTAGTATTAAAGATGCTCAGTGTGTTGGGAAAAAATGGTTCAGGGTTCATGAAAGGTTTGTGATGTCCAATGGTAACGACGATGTGCTGTTCCAGGTTAGGCATGAGTTTGTAAATAAAAAAGAGTTCAGATTATCCCGTAAACACCACGGGACAGTTTTCAATAGCAGGATCAGGTTGAAAAAGAAAAACTCAAGAAGGTGTACTGCGATTTGTGCAATTGGATGACTTCTGTTCACTTCAGGAAAAGGAGAAATAAATGGGAGCTGACTTCACTTGTGATAGCTCATTCTTGCAGTCCTAAATTCCCCCACAGGTGTAGCAGCTACAAATACATGAGTGAGAGGTACAAGGTTGAGCTGAAGATTATGGCCAACATAAAGATTTTCGAGTTTGTGCAAAAAGTTCATAATTACCTTAGGATAACCATTTCTAGAGATGTTGCATATAAGGCAAAGAAGCGGGAATTGATGAGATTGTATGAGACTACAAGAAACAGTATGTGATGATGAGAGATTATTGCAATGAGTTGTTCAGAGCCAACCCTAATTCGACCGTTAAAATGCAGAAAACTAGAGATGATTTAGGGAATGAAGAGTTTAACAGATTTTATGTCTGTTTCGATACTTGGAAAAAGGGGTTTATGTATGGGTGCAGAACCTTGATAGAAATGGATGGATGGCAACTGACCAGGCCTCATAGGGGGATTTTATTTGTGGCTATTGGGCTTGACGACATGAATGAAATATATCCCGTGACCTGGTGAGATCGAAAGCAAAAGTACCTGGCTATGGTTCTTGAGCCTTCTTGATAAGAGGTCAAAAACATCATTTATTATATTTTTCTTATTTTAGTATTTTTAGGAGTTTAACACTTTACTCTTT
>JAULKK010299529.1:0-22828 GCA_032355705.1 Rubia peregrina
ATAGAGAAAGTCAAACAGGAAATAACAGAAGAATCAGTATTAGGGTTGAAATTTGGAGTCCGTTTAGTCATTATTCAAGAATAAGAACCAAAATTCCACACTTTATGAATCCAACATCTATAGTAATCATCAGGAATTGGAAAAAATAGAACTTGACGATTATCAAGAAGATGAATCTCTCTATGGCCCTTGTAACCATATGTCTAAAAATCTTAGCAAAGTTTGTCGAATTGAGGCCTATTTCACGAGAATTTTCCGACAAGCATCCATTTTAGAGGGCTTCCAACTTTTAGCATTCTTCTTCAGAAAAACAAGACCAAATTCGCCAAGATGATCAATACGGATTTTTAGATTGAACATTACTCTGGTAATAGGGATTGAAATTTGATAAAACCTTGTAACTGGTTTACGAAGTATATGAGCATAAGGTATAGGGCATGTGGGTGGCTCAACCATGGCGGTGGCGCCGAACTGAGGAAGAGGAGAGCGTATGGAAGAGGTCGAAGGTCCAAAAATTGTGGATTTTTGAGTTAAGAAACATTTTAATTTATGAATTAATTTTACTTTTATTGAGAAAGGATTTTTGAGTTAAGAAACATTCTAATTTATGACTTAATTTTACTTTTATTGAGAAAGAGTAAAAAAACAAAATGAATGATTTCATTTGAATTTTAATTGAAATTAATTTTTATTTTTGTCAATTTATAATTTATGCATTATTATTATTTATAAATTATTAAATATACACAAACATATTTAGTGCTTAACATATTGATTTATCATTATTAGTAAAATACATCATTCAGTTATTTTATAACCTATAAATTCATACTTATTTTTTAGAATTTGATTTTTTAGAATTCTAATGTTAAATAGACTAATATTTATAATTTTTGGAGTACACATATACATATGCCAGTTGTTGTTGTTCATTGCTCGGAGGCTATTTTGGACGTCAGAGTTCCAAATTCGGCTTGTGAACAGGATAAAAATTGGTTAATGAGGCAATTATTACCAGTTATTTGAATAATAATTTCCGATATCGGGAGCTTGATTTGGTGGTTATGGTAAGAATTGGGAGCCAGTTCCAAAATCAGAACCAAAATCGCCACTGAGAGCAATTTCTTGTAGGGTTACCCGAATATGTGCCAACATAATATTCAGAAAAATTTTAGTGCAAAAACAAGGCTAAGTAGTTAAAGAAAGTGCAAATATAACTTTCATACCCCATTTCCATCCTTGACTTCAAATTTCCAGTATTGACTCTATGTGTATTTACCAAAATACCCTTTACGGCAAAATATAAAATTGGATGGTCAATTTTACCCTTATAGTTCTTCGGATCACCGCCAGACTACTGCATGACCATTGTCGTACCACCACCGGACTATCACCGAAACACTGCTGCATCGCGTTGCACTGTCACCGTAACAGTTAGGGTTATATCAGAACATTATGAAAACTTATAGGGTTATATCAACGCATTCCTAAAACATATAGGGTTATATCAGAACATTCGTAGAAAATGTAAGGTTATATTAGCACATATTATATAATTTAAGTGTGTGGGTACAACACTGGCCTCAATGGGCGACCAGATGATCATATACACCATTATCAAATTATTACAATATTTTATATACCATAAAATTCAACATCATAACACCGTCATTCATGTTAGACAACATTATCACATATCGTAGTGTCATTACAAACTCATCAACATTAAAAACCTTAGGTCGAAGAACACAACAAAACAACCACAGACAACATAAAAAGTCATCCAATCATTAATCAAGACTAAACACAACAAAATAAACAATATATCATCAAAACCCCTATATTAGTATGTGCTGATATAACCATACACGTTTCGCGAATGTGCTGATATAACCCTATAATTCTCAGGAATGTACTGATTTAACCCTATCAGTTTTCATAATGTGCTGATATAACCCAATATGTTACGGCGGTGGCCAGCAGTGGTCCGACGGCGATCCGATGGTGGTTAGGTTTCAATATTTATGGTAATAATGACTCTAAGAGTAATAAAGTCATTTTCTATTTTCTATTATTTTTTTGCTTTCAGAAGGGCAAAAATGTATTTTTATAGAATCTTGGCTAAAATTGTTGAAGAGGGTTATATTGGCACTTTCAATGATTATCTAGGGTTATATTGGCACTTTCGAACAATGGAATGTTATACTGGCACTTACATCAAGTAGGGGGGTTTTAAAAGCACTTTTCTCTTTATTATATTTTATTTAACCGGCCCAAAATGAGCCTCAAAGCCCCGATCCAATTGCCAATGGTTTACAAATGTGTAGGATAACATAAATGTATATATACGGCTAAATTAGCATCCATTTATATAGATGAATAAAATCTAGCAAATCTTGTTCCACACATATCATGTAATTTTTAAGCTTCTCTATCATTAACCTACCTGATTTGAGGTTTAACAAAAACATATAAACAATGATGTAGAAGAAAAAAGCTATAGATGGGATCCCCTAGTATAGAGCCGCCTATTAAAGGCAACAATAGAAGGAGGTTACAAAAAATTCGGAACCGTGTTGAAAGGTTTCTGAACACCGAACCCCTGTTCGGTACGCGCTAAATTAATTTAAAGGCAGTTTAACTTCCAATAAAGGTGATTTTCAAATAATCTCCTTCAATTAGTGTTTATTAAAGGGGATTAAAGTTATAAATGCCTTTAATTATCCCTAATTAAAGGTAGTTGTGTCAAACCACGTTGGATTAACGATGTTTCCAAGTTTGGAAAAGGGCCGCAATATCCCTGTCGAGTTCGTAAACGGATTCCCCAACCCATAATTAAAAGGCGATAGTCCTTATGAACACAGAAGGTCTATCGGGGCCATGTTCCAAACTCGAAAGGTTATTTACTTGTGCATAATTTATTTTGAATGTGGGTTCCGAGTTCATAAACCACTCTATATATAAGGGGAAAATGCGCCCAATGGTTTGAATTCTGACAAAGAATCATATTTGAAGGGTTTTCTCTCATTTCTAGTCCAATGATGAAGAAGTAAAGTTTATACTTTGAAGACCATCATTTCCATTGGAGAAGACACGTTGTAAACAAATTTTTTGCTTTAAATATCTTGAAATGATATATATATATATATATCCTATATAAGGGTTTGTAGTTATATTAATTAGGAGTGGCTTATGTTTTTCTGTGTGTGAATGGGTTGCATTGTAATTGACTTGTAGGATAATGGTTAAGAATGAACTCATTTCTAATGATTTTAGAAAATCACCTGATTACATGCACTTGGTTCAATCCATTCTTATGTTACCATTTTAAGATGCTTCTAAAAAAAGGTGTTACATAGGCACAAAGCCCACGTAAAGATTTTGGAAATGATGTGTACTTATGGAGGAAGAAATTGCGGGAACATCTGATAATGAGGGGAATGCAAACTACCTATACTTGTTGGATATGGCATGGGGAAGTTGGAGAAACATATCGTATGACACTAATGTGTGAGATGAATTAGACGGGAATGCTGAATTTGATGAAATGGTGGAGGATATTGCAAAAGAGTTCAAAGGTAAACCCGAGGACTTAAAAGCTTTACTTGACGACAAACATACGTCTTAGTAAAATAGTTCAAAACACTCAGAATTAAGTGCGACTTTGAGGATAATGAATTTGAACATCAAATTTGGGTGGAGCGATAAGTCGATGACCGAAACTCTTGAATTGTTTAGGGAATTTCTCCCTGAAGGTAATATAATGTTAGATAGGTTGTATTCCATGGAAAAAATTCTCTGCCCAATGGGATTGGAACCGGAAAAAATACATGCCCTCCCGAATGATTGTATGTTGTACCAGGGGAAAGATGATGAAAATTGATAAACATGCCTAGCATGTGGTGAGTTTCGCTACAAGTTGAAGAGGGGTATGATTGTGGTGGGTGCGGAAGTGTTTAATAAATCAAAGGAGAAGACATCAGCAAGAGTGATGTGGAACCTCCCTATCATCTCGAATTAAAGAAGTTTTTTACCTGTTATAAGAATGCAAAATTGTTGCGCTTACATGCATAGAGGGATTAACTGGTGGATGTGATTTGGCATATGTCGTTTGGTGAACAATAGAAAAAAATGCTCTTTACCTCGAGTTTTTTCCAGAATCCCCGCATTTGCGTTTAGGCCTATGTATTGAGGGATTGAATCAATTTGGTAATATGAATTTTACAAATAGTTCTCGGCATGTTATGTTAATTATCTACAACCTTCCATCTTTGTTGACAATGAATCATAAGAATGTGTTGTTGTCTGTGATGATTTCCGATCTTGAGCAACCGGGTAATAACATAGATATGTACCTTGCTCCTCTTGTCAAAGTTTGTTGTCTCCATTCAATGTCAGTGTTCCAACATATGACGGTAGTGTTGAATATTTATTTGCATTGAAAGAAATTTTATTTACACCATTAATAATTTCCCCGTCTATTGGAATTTGTCTGAGTATTAGTGAATGGTCACATTTGGTTGCCCCGTATGTGTGAAGTAGCATGATTATCACCAATTGAAGCATGGTTGTAAAAATTTATATAAAGGTCATCGTAGGTTTCTTCCGAAGAACCATCCATGGTGATTGGTGAAGAAATGGTTCAATGGGGAAGTAGAGGTTAGAAAAGAACATTGCATGAACATGCACTTAGATGTTCAAAACAGTGATGAATTTTCCCATTGACTTTGGAAGAAGAAACTTAAAATGTCCATGGATTGCAATTGGAAGAAATGCTCCATTTTTTCATATTACCTTATTAGGAGCATTTGGATGTTAGGACTTTTCTCAATTTCATGCACATAGAGAAGAATCTATGTGATTCTTTTGTCGGGACGTTGATGAATAACCTTGAAAAAATAAAGGAAAAACTTAAGGATTGGGTAGATTTCATTGAGATGGGAATTCAGAAGAACTTAGGGCCAGTGAATTCTAGTGAAAATTGTCGCTTTCCCTGTGCTTGCTATTATATTTCTCAATTGGAGAAGAAGTAATTTTGTGAGAATTTTATTAGTGTTATGGTCCCTGTCTCGCATTCGATTAACCTAAGTATAAGTGTGTCAGTTGAGGAGTTAATGTTCGTTGGGTTGTAGTCTCATGATTGTCACAATATAATGCAAGAATTGAATGTCACTGCGATTAGCTCGTCATTGTCATCATATATACAATTTTTCATTACGAAGCTATGTTTTTTCTTCAAGTCCGTTTGTAGCAAGGACATTAGTGTGTCGAAATTGGACCGGTTGCATTCAATGATTTTTGAAGTTCAGTGCCGGAAGGAAATGTATTCCCCACTTCCTTCTTTGAGATTATGGTAAACTTGAGCGTTCATCTCATGTGGGAGATAAAGCTTTACGGTCCTTTTTTTAGATAGATATATCTGTTTGATAGGTACATGAAAATATTCAAGAATTTTGTTAAGAATCGCTATCAGAATGATGCAAGTATTGTAAAAAGGTATGTGGCAGAGGAGCATATCGATTTTTGTACTGATTATATGAGGAGGTCGATTCAGGTGGGCTTCCAACTTATAGACATGAGAGGTGGTTAGAAGGTTGTGGGGTTAAGCAGGGGAAACTTTTCATCCCTGGTGCAGAAGATTTATGTACTGTCCATCTTTATATTTTTCACAATCATGAAGACGTTGTCCTATATATAGTGATTAACATGGATGCCATTAGAGTTGCCAACTCCAATTTCAATGAAGCTCGGTTCATTGAATTACATAGTGAGACTTTTATGTCATGATTGTGTGATCACGTAGCCATGGACGATAATCCTATGAAAGTTAAATGGTTGGCTCATAGAGTACTGGGTACTGTAATTTCTTATGAAGTGTACGGCATCTACAATTTTACTTTCGCAAAATAAAAGGATGATAAGGGTGTGTCCCGGAATAGTGGAGTGTCTCTCATGTTGGAAGCTTTTCATGTCGGTAATAGAAGTGAGAATAATCCTATATACACTTATCAGTGTTACTTTGGAACAATTTCAGATATCTAGGAGCTTGACTACATCACAATGCATGTCATGACTTTTAAATGTCCCTGAGTGTATTTCAACAATGGGTAGTGGAATGAGGATTTGGGTTTCACCTTTATCAATAGGAGTTGGGTTGGTTGGTGGGAAGATCCTTTAATCATGGCCTCCCAAGTGTACCTGATATTTTATGTACGGGATCCTTCCGATCATAGGTGGAAGATTGTTGTGGAAGGGAAGGTTTTTTATGTACGGAATCCTTCCGATCCTAGATCTTAGGTGGAAGATTGTAATGAAAGGGAAACACACTTTTGTTGAAGAATACAAAGTCGAAGAAGTTCTTGGTTTTGGTCAAAATAGAACGGGTGTTGGAATAGATGGTGCTATCTTGCTTGAGGAGGACGATTGGAGTTTGAACTGTTTTGTCGGACACAAAAATATGATGATGGAATATGGGTGGATGTCCGTTGTTAGGTCACCTGTAAAAGGAGGAGGGCCAAGAAGGTTTTGAAGAAAAATAAGAAAAAGGAATAGTGTCATTGATTGTAAGTGTTTTTGTTTTGAAAATGAACATCTCCAAGTATCATTGATCATTGCTTCATTTTGAATCAAACATCAAATTATTTTAAAGAAGTAGAACAAAACAAGCTCTTAATAGAAAATAAAATTCATGGTTGAAAATTAAAATAGCATTAAAAGTTGATAATAGAATATAGCATATCCTATGAAAAACATTTAAAATAAGGAAATTTCTATAGTGAAAACAAACCAATATTCAAATTGTACCATTAGATAATAGCAAAAACAATTCCTAAAAATGAGACGAGTTCAAATCCTTATAATAATTAACCATAGCAAAATCAATGGAAAGTCCAACTTCAAGTTATCCTCAAGATCAATCTTTGACGTGGAACGGTCAAGACAAGGTCGGCAGGTGAAAGCAAGACGGCATTCGTAGGCTCGTTGTTTTTCTAAATTTTAAAAATTCTTGCCATCATGGCGGAAAATTCATTGTGAAACCACTTATAGAAATCTCTAACGCCTTTCAAGTAGGCTTTCTTCGAATCTACAAAATTTAAACACATACACATACATATGTATAACAATATAACTCAATCAATGAAATACTTAAAGAAAAAAAAGTATTTTCAGAAACCATATCAACTCTCGGCCTATTTCTTGGTTCACCACCACCGTTGATCTAATGACACCATTTATGATTGACTTACACCCACCTCTTATTTTCAAAGTAAGTCTTGTTGAAGTACTTCGGTGGTTTGTTTTCACAGGAAATTTCCTAACCATCCACCTCTTCAATATGAGGGTGATCAAATTCCTATAAGGGGTGTTCCTCACTACCGGAGTCGAGGTGGCAACCCAAAGCATATGCCTAAATATCCCTGCCCCTGGGTTTATTTTTCTACCATTCATTATGAAATTAGACAATAACAAGGTTGTATAGATAGGTTCTGTGATGTGTTCGGTGGTTGGAACTAAATTTCTAGCAATAATTTCATAAAGAATACATTGATCGATGATCAACTAGTTGAGAGAAAATATCTCCGGCTTACCCAAATCCATCCCGTTACGCTGGAGATACTTCACAATACATTGGATAGGGTTTATGTATGGGTAATAAGAAAGTAGTGTCCATTTCTCCCTATGATAAACATCATCATATGGACCCTCTACGTCTTCAGCATAAACGCTTTTCGGGCTCTTATACGGGCACTCTAAGGTTTCATTCAAAAGCCATTGATTAATTTTAATATCGATCCCCCATACCCAAGTAGAGTAATCTCTATTTTCAACCTCATGTAGATTACTATATAATTGACAAGTCAAATCATAAAATGACGGTTTGTTACATGAAAGGAAGTTCTCTACATGTTGGTCCCTAAATTATTTAATGGTTCGGTTAATCCTAGTCCCAAATACTCGTTGAAATCAACCACATATGAAAAGAATAATTTCCTTTTCGAACCGAATTCATCGTACCTAGTTTTAGCATACAAGGAGACAAATTTGACTTGATCATGCCTGGTGTTGTTTCCTTTGGATCTAGAATGGGGGACACTTGATGAACCTCTTCTTGCCATTGTTGATCAATCGCTAATTTCTTGAAGGATACGGGGAACCAAATTATTCTCTTAAGGTGAAAAGGTTGTTTACAGTTTGTTAATTGGAATGAGGGTTATGGCCAATTTGGGGTTGTTTTTTAAAATATTATATACAGAGCATCTTCTGAGTTCTGAAGATGCTTGGGCCCTATTATAAAAGAGCCAAATTGCCTTTTATAAACTTGTAAACAGTAATTCAGCTCTTGTCTATGTGGAGCCGATTTGGTTCTGGACTCGAAAATAATTTAATTAGGAAAAAATGCTCACATTTTTAAACCCGAGGAGGGCCGGATTTGGGCCTTGAGTTCAAAACCTAACACTATAACTTGAAAATAAATTCGGCTCCAATGGTCATTTGGAGCCGAATGACTTTCGGGCTCAGAACAATTTCTAGGACTTTTTTTTTATAAAACAACGGGCCGATTGAATTACGAACTCAAAAATGCGGTTGCAAGAATGGTAAATTTTACACTTATAGTTTTCGAAACACATTTATTTCATGTAAATTAATAACATACTGAATTTTCAAATCACCATTGACTAAGCAATAAACAATGAAACAAAGTTAATTTCATCAAACAACCTCCATATGGTGAATTGTACCAAATTCCAAAGAAATTAATCCTTTCAAATTTTCAACCACACTTTATTTCTTAAATATTCATCCTAATAAAGATCTAGAATGCAATCATAGATTGATAAGTTGGCTTGTAAATGTTCTACACATCATCGAACATGCGATCAACGTCTTCCGAGTCTTTGCCATCTTCTTGGTTCGCACCATCGCCACCCTCTCCTCGGCCTCTTCCTCTCTCTCCGTGAAAACTAGCTCGAAGTTTGGTTACTCTTTGTCCTTGCTTAGTTCAAGCTGGATTCCCCGAGCTTCCATGAAATGTTGTTGTTGTTCCTCCACTCTAACCAACAGTTTGTGGGCCTGTTCCATGTTGGCACGAATGCAGTTCAAGTACCGGCTAATTCGGCTCTTCTAACTTTTCTGGGAACTTCTCAACATAAAAATATTAACTTACACATTTATAAAGAAACAAAAAATATTAAATTGGACAAAAACATTTTTAAAATATAAAGTAAATTTATAAATTTGCAGGAAGACGATCTCTTGGCTCTATTAAGATCCCGATCCCTAGCCCTACTCGTGTTCTTCGCATCTTGTCTGGGAATCACTTTTTTTTCTCCAATCTATCATCAAATCTGATCTTCAACTGCTTATGCTAGAACTAGGCCTCATCACAGTACTCTAATTGGAGAGAGTGATCTTGGGGATCGACAATGGTTTTCATGATCATAGAAGTGATCAAGTCACCAAAGGGAAGATTCTGTTTTTAGTCTTCACGGCCTCGAGCATGCTCATAATTATGGTAAACTCAATGTTTATCTTCACACCTCAATTACATAGTAGAAAAGCATTAGATTACCGATGGTCGGCTAACATGTGTGCCCACCCGTGGGCAACACATTCAACCATATACACTCATAAATGAATCGCTTCTGAACCGTTAGAAAGCCAATATCATTGCTCTCTATGGTACTTCCATTATATTGGAAATATTTCCTAGCCATGGATACGGGGTCCAATGGGGTGGCTTTGGTGACCAATGCCCAAATTTGTTGGTGATAGATTTCTAGGGGGACCATGGGGATCACCGGGTTTCAATTTCTTGGGTGAGGTATAGGTAGATCCAAGGGCCAAATTAATTGTATACTTAGTAATCGTGATTGTTTTGATATTGACCTTAGTAACATCTCTATTATTTATGCTTTGTCCCAAATTAGCATAAATTTTATTCATCTTTTGGTTTGAACAAAGGTGGTGGAATGTCTGGTTGTATCATGAGGCCGGTAATTTTCCAGATATATGTGAAGTCATATTATATTTTCTCCCTTTGTTGTTGGGTTGTTTCTTCGCTTATAGAGTGAACTTGTAGGTGATTTTCCTACTCGTGTTTCACCCGGAAGTAGTGAGCTTGTAGTGGGATTATTTTTAAGAGATAATTATGTCATGTGGGCCTGTCGTAACAAACTATCAAGGCAACTAGACGTCATATTGAATCAGATTATAATCCAACGCCTCGCTTGGAGTTCACGGCCAGTCTCCACAGACATTTTTTCATCACAAATCCATGTCAGTTGGGTAGTTCCTAATTTGGAATATAGTTATTTTGTATTTATTTTTGCAATTTCTCTCAATGTAATCAGATGGATTAAATTGAATATCCTATTGCTATAATTTATTTTTTATTCAATTTGTGTTTTGGGATACTAAATCCCAAACCAAATGTTATTTTACCAATGTGTTTTAACCGGGAAATTGTTTTAATAATTTTATAGTAAAGTAATTCTGTATGCGAGGGACTGTGCATTGAAGAGTACATGGGAAGGAGCGTACCTTAGTTATAACTGTGTGATGTTGTGATGCATTCATATTGTGTGACTTAACCTGAGCCGCTTTATCGTTTTCGCCCAATCGTGCATGTTTGAGACTTTCTGGGTTTGCTTCGCCGCTTTCATCCAATTTTTCCTGTTCGGGGCTTTCTAGTTTGTCTTGTGTCTAGTTTCATCAACGTTTTTTTGTTAATGGTTAGTCCTATAGCTTGTTTTCTCTGCCTTTTCCATCCAATCCACCCTTGTGCTTTATAGTAGCTAACTGTCGTCTGTTAACTATGGTTGTTCATCATATCCCTTCTTGCTAACACGTCTAGCTGATTTTAGCCTGTCATTTTCATATTTTGACATGAAACCTGGCCTCCTCCAGATCCCATGAAGGAGTGAAAAAAAATTGGATACCCACAAATGGCACCAGTAATGCAGGGAATTCCTTCTGGACCACCATAATAACTTGAATCGATGAAGTGCTCCACAATAGATCTATGAAGCGTGCAAAACAAGCTCACGTGGAGTCCCCATGATCTTTCTCTAATGTATAAGTTTGTGTATGATAACAATATGAATATTATTTTGTAAAATTCCATCCTCTCTGTCATTATTTGGATCATCCACTTATAGTTGGGGTTACTGTAATCCATGTTCCTAGGTCGTGGTCATAGTGGCATGATCATGGGTAAAGTCAATTTTCTTTCTAGGTTTTCTTAGAGTGGTTCACTAAAGATGAGGTGTTATTTTAGCTTTAGGCTTAACGGGGTTCTCTCTTTTCTTTGGCGAACCATCTTTTACCTGGTTCATTGGGTTTTGCTATATTACCTTTACTTTCAACTTCATGTGGTCAGGTGTTAGAACTCTTACTGATTGTTCAAACTTGTGTTATGATTTAACCAACTAACCATAGTAATGAGGTTTCACACGTTAGAAGTCAACTAAGAACATTAAAATTTATGTAGCCCAACCCCCTACCCCTGTTTTATTTATCAAATAAATGTTCTTAGGTTGGAAAAACACACCACCAAAAAAAGGTGGGGTCTTTTCTCAAGCCAGTAGTATTTATAGACAAAGTTACACTTGGAGGTTAACACCCTTAACCACCCTATGGGAAACAACCATTCAAAAATGGCCTACCCACTAACTGTTAGTTATATTTAGTCACCGGGTCTTTCCACATTTCAACCTACAGCTGGCAGTTTCATGTAATCGTCAACTCTTTTCAAGATTAACCAAAGGAACGGGTTCTTGGACTGTGCAATTTGCAACCTGCATTTTAAATCATCGTTCAATCCCCGAACCGTCATGTGTCTCGATACTTGGAACCCAAAACCTTGCAACAAAGATATCATAGACTAACCTACCTTCCTAAGGTTAGCCTTCACCTTAACCGTAGGTGGTTCACACTATTTTCAGCCATTTCCCCCCTTCTTCTTAAACTCCCAACCGATAGGCTAAAGGCACCATCCTAGCTTTGCCTCAAAACTGAGGTTCAAGTGACCATCTTCCACAAAGTAGGTATATTTACACCTTTGTCTAGACTATTCCTCAACAAAATATAACCCGACTAATTGTGAAAATAATAAGGGTGTAAAAACCCACCCCTGTCTAAGTGGTTACCTTCCTCGACAAATTTTACTTCTAACTCTTGTACATTGAAATTTCATCTTCGAATTTCAATAAGTCATTCTCTAAGATCCATTCTGTATCCACCGGGTCTTTACCCTTGCAGTGAACTTAGAACTCGGTCCTTCGATTCTTTTGCTACTGCCTAACATCTCATGTTTCAAGATAGTTTCCACCTCCTTTTGATACTAAGTCCATACGACTAGAGGAGCCCTCTCTATTTGAACTCTTTCAGGGTCTTCTTCATCAGCATAAAACTTCTTAAGGTAGCCAACATGAAACGTAGGATATACCTTCAACTGATCCGAATGTTTTAACTTGTAGGCAACATTTACAACATGCTCAAGTACAAGAAAATGACCGTCAAAATTGACCACTAATCCCTTGTGAAACAACTAGCTACTTATGTGTTTCTGGATTTGAGGAGTTAGTTTTAACATAACTAGGTCCTCGAACTGGAACTCCAAATCCCATTTTTTCTTGTCAGCATACTTCATTTGTTTCTTAGCAAGCAACAAACTATCTAGGGTTTCATCCATCAACTCTTTCTTAGACCGAGAAAACTTTTACGCCATTGATGATTATCCACCCATTCTTTGGATTGCAATCTTGTTTAGTGATAGATTTTGCAGCCCGATAGCTAACTCGAACAAACACAACCTAGTGGGTGACGGTTGATGTAAGTTTTAACAAAACTAAGCCACATCAACCAACTCAGACCAATTTCTCTGACTGGCTGTCACATAATTTGCACTCCACCAACAATGCATTCATCCTTTTATTTTGTCTGTCCATTTAGGAATGATTAGTCATCAAGAATATCAGTTCTAAACCCATTGAGTTGAATAATTGGGTCCAAATCTACCTATTAGCCGTGAGTTCTTGCCACTAATAATTTCTTCGGCCAATCAAAATTACTTTTCAACAAACTTCAAAAATAGTTTAATCATTTTATCAGACAGACACATAGTCGGTGACCAGATAAACACAACATACTTGGAGAATCGATCAACAACCACAATAATTGATGCCAAACCATCAAATTTAGGCATACATGTGATAAAATCCATCGAGACCGATTTCCATAGGTAATCAAGAATGGGCAAGAGCCGCAACAAACTTACCTTCTTCTTGCTCTCGTGTTTGTCCTACTGGCAAATAAGACACGTTCTGTGTAAGCTTTAACGTCATGTTCCATCCTTGGCCATACAAAGTTCCTTGATAGTTGATCCACACACTCCGGGGTCTTTAATAAACCAACCTTTTTGGAAGAGCTTAAATTAACCCACAGAGCGGTAGTTGCAGAGATTGAATTATATGTTTCTCCCATGCTCACTACCAACTACCAGAGAGAAGCTGGTGTTAAGTCCGAGGTCACCCTCATAGATCCTATAATTCACAATTTAACTAATCACAATTTACAATCGGGCTTCACTCTGATTGTGTGTCGCAAATTTCTTGTGCTACAAACATGGGTTTTAGGGGGGGGAGTTTTGTCTAAAACTACTATTATGGAAAACAAAAGATTCAAACTATATTAAACTAGCTAATGGGATATTTTGTAACATGATCGGCAAATAACTTTCATCCTAGATTTTATCACATATAAGACATAAACCTATCTCATGTCTATGTCACATAGTGGGATTGATCGTCAGCACCTCCAAATATCTGTCACACAAAGGTATCTAAGGTCATTTGATCTTATCAATATCGCCTCTATTACTAGAAAAAGTGGGTCTTAAATCAGAGATCCACACAAAATACATTTTGGGCACTCCACTATGGATGCTTCTCCCAATTGGCATCTCATCTTGACACTGGGATCTAAAAAACAATGTTAATTACACGACAAGCCTAGTCACTACAAACTATCTTGTCAAATCTATCGAGGTACGATCCAATCAAGCTAGGCTATTCGTCTTCACCGAAATACATGCATTAACCAATGCATTTGACACGTTTATTATTATTTGTTTGTTGGTTGATTGCTAGTTTTAGTTTGGTTTACATTACAAAGGGTTTAGATGACCGTTGTTAGTTGTCTTATTTAAATCCCGAGTTTAGTAGACTTAATTATATCTAATGGACACTATTCCTCATGAGTACCTAGATTTTTTAGTGGGCTTATTAGTAGGTTGCTCGTGAGCCCTTCAGCGTAGTTTTGTATAACACTATCCCCAAGAGTGGTAGTAAATAGCACGATATGAGTTAAAATTGGTCGTGTTAGCTTTAGTTGGCTCATGCAATGGCCTCGTGCTGGCTGAATGGCCGGTCGGCTGATTTGGCCTGTTATTACAATCTTTCATTGTTGGCTTTCTTGAACTTCAATTCTTCCTTTTCGGGCTCAATTCCATCTACTACCATGCTTTAGAGTATGTGTCCTTCTATCTACTACCATCCTCGTGAATGACCTTCAATATCTTCTACCATTCTTGCGAATGACCTTCAAATATATTCTACCACCCTCGTAGATTGCCTTCTACAAAATGATGTAAAAAATACTCATGGGAAACATACTTGTAAGATCACAAAGGAGAATCTAGGTGCTCGTGAATACAAAGTGTCCATTAGCTTTAATTAAGTCAGGATTTAGATAAGAAAACCAATAATGGTTGTCCAAACCTTTGGCGTATAAATCTAACAAAAATTAGCAATCAACCAAAAAATGATTATGAAAGTGTTGAATTCATTGGTTAGTGCTTGCATAATAGTGCACATCACAGCCATAAGACATCGTGCAACTAAGTATGGGAACGGGTCGTAACATTCTAAATGGCCTATGCCGCTCCATGTTTAGCATCCAAAGAGAAGATGATAGCCCACATTATTTCACACAACCCGTACCATCAACCATGAAGAATAGTTTCCTAGCCAATGACCCGTAAGGATTTACACTGCCCGTTATATTCAAAAGGAAAAATCATGCACCCGGCCGGTGGTCAGCATAGAATTACATAGCCTACATTGTTTAACTGATCAAGAAGGATTTCCTAGCCATCGACCAATGAAAAGTGATGCAGCCGCACACTGCAGAATAGCCGAGATCAATGCCTCTGCCAGCGGCCTGTGCCAAACAACACAGTTCGTGCTAAACAACACAGGCCATGCTAAGCTAAGCTAGCATGACCCATGATAGAGAAGAGGGGTCGTACCAGACCTCATTATCACGTGTCGTGCCCTTTTACAGTGGCCGGGCCGATGCAGGTAGGGTTTTTTGTCACTTTTTGGCCACTTTCAAGGGCCTATTCCCGACTAATATAAGTAGGAGCCTATGTCTACTAGTGTTTAAGTTTGGATTCATTTTGGTTTCATTCTCCTAAAAGTGGGTAGAGAGAGAAAGGGAATGATCTTTTCATTTTCTTTCTCCTTATTTTTTCCCCAAGGGTATTGAATCCAATGAAATACTTGGGTTCAATTCTTAGGGGGTAGTGATTTAGTTTGGGGATCTTTATTTATATTCATGACTTGGTAGTTATTTTTGAGATTCTATAGATCTTTGTTTCCTATTATTCTTATGAACATTATGTTGGCTTATTCTTTACAATCTTGTTAATTACATGATTTTTACACTATATCAGCATACACCTTATGCTACGTTCATGTTAGCACATTTATTGCTATCCCACAGGGAGAAAAACCGAACTGTATATGAGTAACGATAGTCTGAGCCTTATGGGTGTATACATGTCGATCACATAGTCAACGTTACAATCAACCATACAACTAGTTTGGCTGGCGAGTTAGTTTGAAGGGCTGAGAATAGAGATAGCAAAGTAGAAAACAAGGGTATTCGTATTTCACAACCTTAGTTCCAACTATAAGATGCCTACCCCTTTGCCTCTTTAGGCCTAAGGAGAAAAATTTGTAGTGGACTTCTCGAGACATAATCATACGGGGAAGATTCAGATATGCACATCAGACAGGGTCATTGTTGTGTTCCTCTAGTTACTAAGGCAGTGCCAATGGAAGATTACAAGAGAACCCTACGTGATAGGTATGAGGAAGTGTTGACCATTGACCATACTACGTGGCTTAAGTATTATGATAGGTTTATATATCTTGAATGTAATGGAATCTAGAATATAAGTAGACTACAGATAATGTTATACAAATATTCCCCAAGTGTTAGTGATATATGGTTTTATTCTCTTGTCTTTTTGGATGCTTGTAGTTATTAGATACACCCCAAACCCCCCAAACCCCTTTAGCAACATTAGTTATTCCTAACGCGTTATCGGATTGACGAACCGATTGTGGCATCGTAGAGTTAATTCTTTAATTTTTAGCATCTCTATGGATAACCCCGGTCTTTCCACTATCTACCCCATATGTAGTGTAGTCTTAAGAATGGGAGAAACAATACAAATCTCTATCTTTGATATCAAGCCCTCTCTATGGGTTAATTGATACCTAGTTAATGACCTCATTGGTAGGCGGATCAAATTTTGACGGCATTGCCGAGGATGTTAGTCTAAAGAATTGACTGCTAACTTGTATAGCTTGTTAGTTGAGTAGTGTGTTTTTTTCTTCTATTTTTTTGTTTACTTTGGTTGTTTTTTAGTGATAAACCTTTTCGATAGCTAGTTTATTTTCTTCTAGTACTTTTCCTAATATTTCTCTTCGTTGGGTGCTGTCTAATTTCTAGTTTATGGTACATACCCGTACCACGAACCAAGAAACTCTACACTACATAAAAAAACTAGGTGGTCGGAGAAGGAGGAGCAAGAGAGCTAGAGTAGGGGTTCGACAAGAGCCGACCATTTTAGTTGAAGAGACTATAGATATTGCGGAGAATAATCACACACTTAGGGAGTTGAGGGCTCCAAACTTGTAGAATCAACCCCTTTGCATTGTTTTCCCACCGTTTCAACTGAATGTGACTTGTGAGGTGAAGAGCGGCATGATCCAATGCCTACCTACATTCTATGGGATAATTCGTGAAGACTTGAACAAGCACTTGTCAGAATTTTACCATGTGTGCATCAATACAACTTGAGACCCTTTCCTTTCTCACTGCGGGATGCTGCCAAGGATTGGTTATATTATCTTCTGCATGGATGCATCACTTCTTGGGATGGACATGAAATGGAGGTTCATTGAAAAGTACTTTCCATCTTTCAAATTCGTGGGTCTAAATAAGTAGCTTTCCAACATTTCACAAATGACGAATGAGTCTCTTTATGAGTATTAGGAAAGGTTAAAGATATTTTTGGTGAGTTTCCCTATCATTCATTCAAAGAAGGTGATTTGGTGTACTACTTCTTAGAAGGCCTTTTAGATGAGGATATGAGAATGGTCAATGCGGCATGCAATAGCTCTATAGCCAATAAAATTCGAGGGATGCAATGGTTTTGTTTCAGGTAATGGCCAATTTGACAAGGCAATTTGGCACCCGATCCCGTGTGAAGACTTTAGATGACCTGACTCACTCTCCTAAGTTGGAAGAGAAAGTTCAAGCACTTGCGTCGATGATGAAATAATTTATGACTGAGAGAGCTCAAGTCAAGGTGCATGGAATATATAGTCTTGATCATCCTACTTACTTATATCCGCAAATGGTCGAAGATTTTATGAATTAGTAAAAGCGTAAGACTTCAATGATGGAAATAGGCTAAAATTTGTTAGGGGGAACAACAACGGTTTCGGGGGAACCAAGGCGGAGATAGACAAGACCCTTACAAAAAACTCCTTTAACCCTTGATACCGTGATAACCCTAACTTCTGTTGGTGCAAGAAGAGTCAAGGGTACAACCAGGGTGAACAATCTCAACCTCAACCCACCCGAGGGGAGAAGGGTCTTCCAATAACAACGCTGCCTTATACAATTTGGTCCGGAAAGAGATATTGGATACGATTGCTTAATTATCCAATTCTAAGAATATTGGATAGAGATATTGGATACGATAGCTCATTTTGGGACACTAACAATAGAGCATGACATTGGTAAGGTGGGATTTGAAATTTGTAAGTCCAAGAATGATTCAATTATTTCTTCTCTTATATGTACAATGATATATCTCTATGTGAAGAACTTGTTCAACAAGAAAACTCTTTCATGATTTGTGATGATGAATGCCTGCATGAGTTCCTTGATGACGAGGAGAGTGAGGAGAAAAAGCATATCTTGAGCTTCAATTTTGATGATCACACTGATGATTCTAATGCTATGCATAATCTTAGGGATGACATTTCAATTGTGGATTTTTTTTCTACGCTCACTAACTTTTAGTGATCTTTTGAAAGTGGCGAGGGATTGTTGCCCCCTCGATCACCTCCTACTCCCAAGTACATGGCTAAGGACTCAACATTGGCTATGGATGGACATACTTTCTTCATGATGAGCAAATAGCGCGAAGGTGAGGGTGACACTTTGTGGAGACCCCTACACAAAAATGTCATTGTGGGTTGAGTTACGGATGGTGACTTGGAGACTCAATAGTAGTTTTATTTAAATAGAATGCATGAATAATATGTCGCGAGGACGAAAATATATGTATGGTGTTTTTCCTTTATTTTCTTTGATGTTCTTAGTAGCTAGATTTTTTGTGTGTTTTTGTGTGACAAAGGATCTTCGTGTGAAAATTGTGATGCTTGTCAAGATCAAATATTGTGTTTCATGGTTAGGAGGAAATATGACATTTTGGGTAAAAAAAGTAGTAGAGAAAGGGAGAAATAGGGGAAACACGAGCTATGTGGCTACACGGTGCATGTTAGATCAAAGCTGGACAAGGCTAGCTCGTGCTAGAGTAATTAAGCACGAGTCTATAAATGGAATGGACTGTACCACTGCCTCGTGCCAGGTTTAAGCTGGGACGAAATGTATATTTTGAAAATTTTAAAGTTTTAGCCAAAAATGCATTTTGGTCCCATTAATTTAGCAGATATTTTATTCCCTAGGATTGTTGATATAAATAGTACTATACTAAACATCAACACCTTCCTTAGGCATTTATTAAGTGGTACTTTTGTCCCCTAATGTTTCTATTTTTATAGGCCATCTTTATATCCTTTCTACCTCCCTTCTGAACCACCCTCTTTTAGAGGAGCATAAATTTTTGTAAGGTACAAATTCATAGTACATTCCCCTATCCATAGGAATCATTAAACCCATTAAAGTTCCTAAAAAACACTCACACTCACTTCTTTTTGGAAGAACTCGGAAATTTGGAGAATTTTCTCTCGAAAATTAGTATTTTTGCTTCTTCTTGTGTGGATTTTTTAGTTCTTAGCTTCAAAATCTAAGTGATCCTTTGAACCTTGTGTTTACTTTCTTTCTTTAGCATAATTTTTTTGTGAAAAGAGGTATGATTTTCTAAATTTTGAGGTGCTTTAGGAAAGTATATGGGTTATATGAATGATCATGTATTGGACTAAGTGTGGGGGAGTGTATGATTCTTGTACTTTGATGACATGATCTTCCTTGTTGTGTTTACTCAAGAGGAATGATTCTTGATTGAATGAACATTTTGGATTGGTGATATAATTTTCGATGTGTTGGTTTCTTAGGAGGGATGATTCTTGATTGAATAGCCTTTGCGTTGAAATTGCATGATTTAGAATGTGTTGGCTCTTTAGGAAGAGTGTTATTCTTGAATGATACTTTATGCATATCTTTATTTATTCATGCATTACCATCTTCTTCTTTTTGTGATAGAATGGAACCAAAGAGGAGTAGGCCAGAAAAAGGAACAATTTCCTGGAGGAAGAAGGGGAAGAAGTCAGCTAAAGTTGGGATACAAGAGTCGTAGACTTCCCTTATTTCTAATCCCACATTTGTGATTGAAGAGTTCAAGGGGTTGGCCAACATTTCTGGTAGTGCAGCTTGAAGGTGGAGGTTTCTAAATAGCCCAATGAGAACCATTTTGGAGACGAAGTATGCATGAAAGGAGACCTTGGGAGTTCTTGGCCGAATCGAGCCCGTCACTTATTTTCTAGAAATGATAGGTCTAGAGAGTTTCTTAAAGATGCATTCCAATACTTACATAAGGTGGACTTTGGATTTTTTGTCGATTTTAGAGAAAACAACAGACACTGATGGAAAGAGGATCATCCATTTCCACTTTAATGACAAGGAGTACACGATGACACATTGAGAGGTTGCCCGATATTTTGGGTGGAAATATGAGAAAGAGGTTCCAAGGACTCATCGGCAAGGACTATCCTTTCCATTTGGAATATTTTGGAGGAACCTCATGGGCATGGAGAGGAGCCACTTTGCCAAGAGTACCACAATAGTCCACCAGGATTTGCGGTACGTGCAATGGCTCCTATCTATGGGAGTTTTTTTTTCCACGGAGAGATCTCGAAATGCCTCAGCCAGGATGTTCAAATTCTTTGGGCAATGACCTAGAAAAGGAATCTTTACCCTAACATGGTGGGGGCCTGCATACAAGAATGCTTAGCTTTCCTGAAGAAGAAAGGTGGTAAGATACCGATGGGAGGCATGATCAGACTCTTAGCTTGACACTTGGGACATTCGTCCCCTTCTCCGTTTGCATTGGCGAACTTAGGTTGTTCGGGGACAAGATTCACCATGGAAAAGAAATCACGGGCTTCAATGATTTCTACCACAACATTAGAGGACCAATTCAATTTGTTGTACGGTGCTTCTTCGGTTTGCAGCTTCGTGGTTCTTCCCGAACTGAAGCGCACCGCCATCGACCAAGATACTTTATTACTCTGCTTGTTTCTAGAATCCAATCCACAGTTTGAGAGAGAAGCTTCTATATCATCTTATCAAGGCCGAATATAAACTTTGAGGAGGAGAATAGTGAGATTCTATCTAGGGCATCACCAACCCGCAAACCACCTCGACTAATTCCCCACCTTTAGGGAACAACTCGTGAGTTCTACCCAAATAGTGAAAGAAGTTGGTCATGTGGTAGGAGGTATGAGTTTGCAAATGGAAGGAGTTTGGAGTTAGGTTTGACACGATGGACAACACCATGATAGAATTGGGAGCTAGATTGGAGTCTATTGAATGGGAAGTGAAGGAGGAATTTACCATTGTTGACGGGAGAGCTGACATGCAAGAGGAGGCCATAGAAAAATTGATTGAGAGGATGCATTCCTCAAATATTGAAGGTTTTCATGACATCGTTCCCTATGAAAGGTAAGAATTGAGGCAGGAATAGAGGAGAAGGAAACGAGGCCAGACATTTGAGGGAGGGTCATTCGGAGTCCCAAGAGTAAGTGCCACTACCTTTCCTTTTCTGACTTACTACTTATATCATTTCATTACATTGGGGATAATGCATGGTTCAAGTGTGAGGGACATATTAGTTAGAAAATTAGGAGTTTTCATCGAGATTCCTTTGTTTTTTGGTGTCATTTTTGTTGGGGGATGTTTTGGATACACTTTGGTGGTGTTTTTTTGTTCTTTACGAAGTCATTTTTGCTCAGGAATATTTTGGAGAACTTTGGTTGTGTTAGTCTTTTTTTTATCATCTTTATGTAGTATGAAGCCCACATTAGGGGCATTTTGAGCAACACAAAAAACTTGATATTTTAAGAAAAAACCCGGCTAAGTAAAAAACCCAAAAGGGAGACTTGGGTAAAAATTGGAAAGGTCTGGCTAGGTTGAAAAACCTTGATAAAAATGAGAGTCCATGATATAAAAAGGTGAGAGGTGAGCCCAACATGTGTGTAAAGCTAGGATGAAAACCCTAAAGGGCTCCTAGTCAAAATGAAAGAAATTGAGAGAAACGAAAACTTTAAATTGAACATCGATAGGATTGTCTTTGGGGGCTTTTTTTGGCCAAGTAAGTTAGCTTATAATATAGTATGCCTGATCAGGGGATGTGGCTGGCATTCACTGTAGTGTAAGCGCAATCCTATAGGAAAGACCCCGGAAGTAATTTGAGGAAAAGTGCTCTGACGATCAAGTCAGTTCTTTCCTCTAGATAATTAGTATTTCTTAGTTAGTGATACTTACCTGAGCCAGTGCTGCACTTTTTATATTTATAGTGGATCATAATCATGGATTCGGGTTGCGAGGGTTTTAGATCATGGGTTGCATCATGGTTTTTAGAGTCTCAGGATCACCTACAAGTGTCTTCTCCAATATAGACGTGGCTTCGCTTTGCCTAGTTCATGGTCGAGTGTTGGGCTGGCCTAATGGCCACAAGCTTTCAATCAGTGGGATAGGTATACACTATAATTCCCCCTAGCCATGAAGTCTATTGAATGTGAAGCGATGACCGTGTCTATTGAATGTGTTTGAACTGTTCTTTTGTTTATCTCCTAAGCTGTAATAACATGTTTAGAATATTTTACTTTTTAGGGTATACTCACTTTTCCTTTTTTCACAAAGCATCTCTGTGGATCTTCCATATCATTTTTTAGCCTTTAGCCTCGCTCATGCTCTATATTGCAATTGTTTTCCTCTTCAGTCCGTACATGACTTTCAATCATTTTCTTCCATTCGCTTGGCCTCCCAGGCATGTTCTTATAGATTTCTTTCTAAAATTCTCCTGAGTGCATTCCTCCCATTAATGCACCTAGTGGCAATTGATACATTAGATAGCGCACTTGCAAACTTTCATTCACGAACCTATTGGAGTAATTGTCCAAAATGGTACCCACTTTTAATCCAAATTCACAGTTTGGTACCCAAATTTTAAAAATGCATCATTATGGTACCCGGATTTACATTTATGTTCCAGAATGGT